>CM076569.1:100590290-100642790 GCA_034641835.2 Pinus albicaulis
AATATCATTACCCTAAACTTCAAAGACAATATCCATATTTGTACATATTGGAGAGATCCCTCTCCGGATTCAGGAGGGCTAGATCCTAGAATCCCAAAGTTGGTTGAAATGATGTTAACTCTGTGATTGGACTCTCCCAATCTTGCTAATAAATTACAGAGTCCTAACACCTCGAAGGCCAGAAACAATTTAGCCCCCTACTTGACTTGTCAAACAATTTATACGGGGCTAACAACGGCTCCACATGGGGATGGATTCTTCTTGAAGGAGTCAAGAATTCAGAGAATAGATCTTTGGTGTAGGCCAAACGCCTGCTGCTTGAACCACCTTCTTCTTTGATTTTCAGCTGCCACACTTATGAAGACATCAATTCAGTAGAAAAACTTTCCTGATCAATCTACCTACCCATCCTACAATCCTAGTATTTTTTCCTCTTCTAGGGTGCATTTTAGCTAGCAAACCCTTTACATCGTTTTATTTTTTACAAACAGGAAAATAAACCTATTCTATTTCTACCCTTATTACTCCATGAGACCAGATTAGACTGTTGGTCTCATATGTTTCTCTACCTAATCTAATATCTGCTGGGATTAAACTGTCTAGCAGATTTCTTCTCTACATTCTACAACAGAAATTTTAAAACAGTCAAACTAGGATTAGACAGTCTAGTCTGCTGTGGATACAAGGCATAAAGATAGTTGCCCATGGAAAAAAATTTGCAGAAAATTGAAACAAACTTTGAAGGCTTGAAATCTAAAATCCTGAAGCATCCTTCTTTATTTTTTGTGACTCAAGTTTTGGGCTTGTTAGAGTCACTTTCTTTCCTTCACTTCAGCTCTGGTTTTGGGCTTGTTAGAGCTAGTTCTTATTTCTTCTCTGCTGGTCCAGGTTTTGAGCATGTTTGGACCAGCTATCTTTACTTTCCTTAGCTCAGATTTTGATCATGTTAGAGCCAATCTCTGTACTATAGAGGTTCATGTTTTGAGCATGTCTGAACATATCCCTTTCTCTGTTTTCTCCACTTTTTTTTTTTTTTTGAAAACCAACACTGCAATGCTATGTACAATGGAAAAGGAAACTGGAAATTGGAAATCAGCAGAAGTAATGTTTGAGCATCCTGCCATTGACAAGACCCCCAAACAACTCTGTACCATCTAAATCCTGTAGAAAAAAGGCATTTGGGCCCACAATGGCCTGGATGATGTAGGGACCTTGCCACAAACTGTCGAAATTGCTGTGATTTCCTTTGTCCTCTCTCCTTGAGTCCCACTTCAGAACCTTATCTCCAATTTTGAAATCAGCAGCTTTGGTTCTTTTGTCAAACAACCTCTTTATATTTTCCTGAACCTTGATAGCTCTGTTATAGACCTCTTCCCTTGTTTGTTGGAGGTGAATTGTCTGGTTTATTCTCCTCACCATGTTGTCTTCTTCTATTTGTATCTCTTGAACAAGTTTAATCACTAGTATTCCAAGGCTGGTGGGAAACACTGCTTCCGTTCCATAGACAAGCTGATAAGGTGACATGCCAATGGATTTCTTGGTTGTAAGCCTGTTGGCCCACAAAGCATGCACTAGCTTGTGATGCCATGACTTTTTGTTCGCTTCCAACATCTTCTTGATGATGATCACCAGGCTCTTGTTTGATGATTCAGCTAATCCATTACCTTGAGGGTAATAGGCATTTGAATGACTGAGTGCTATTTGATACCTGTGACAAAAATCAACCATTTTCTTGGATCCGAAAGCAATAGCATTATCAGTGATTATTTTCCTTGGGCAGCCAAACTGAGAGAGGATATGACCTTCTAAGAAACTAATGATGACTGAATTTGTGGCATTCCTAGTAGGTATGGCTTCTATCCACTTAGTGAAATAGTTTGTGGCTATTAGGATCCATTTGGGTTGTGCAGAAGAAGTAGGGTGAATTTTTCCTATGAAATCTAGGCCCCATTGCAAAAAGGGACCTTCAACAGTGATAGGTTGTATGGGTAAGGGAAGGAGATTTCTTTTTCCTTCAAAAATCTGGCATTTGTGGCAAGCAATTATCATCTTATGGATATCATTGAAGAGTGTAGGCCAATAGTAGCCAGCTCTGAGTATTTTGTTTGCAGTGGCTTTCCAGTTCAGGTGGCCCCCACATTCTCCTGCATGGAATTCTTGTTTAATCCTTTCTGCTTCAGACTCAGGCAAACATTTAAGCAATAGGCCATTCGGATTTTTCCAGTACAAACAGTTATTCATTATGCAATAGCTCCTGGCTTTCAGATTTAAGAATCTGGCCTTGGTCTTTGATAGTTCAGGAGGGGCATTGAGGTGTGTAAGCACATACAGAATGTCAGAATACCAAGGAGAGCTCTGAAACTTTTCCTCAACAGTGGGATCAGGCAATTCCTGTTGCTCATCCAAGGTATTTACCATGTTAATGTCTAGGGCTTGTAGATTTGATTCAGCCATTAATTGAGCTAAGCCCTTACCTTTGATCAGTTTGGTGGGTTTTATCTCAAGGTCGTATTCTAAGATCACAACAATCCATTTTCCCCTTTTCCCATCTGGGCCTTGGGACAATATATCTTTAACCACTATATTTGGCACATAGGCTATGGTGTGGGAATGCAATATGTACACCCTAAAGTCTTTCAAGGCCTTAATCAGGGCATAGGCCTGTTTTTCCATTATGTTGTATTTCAATGGTGCATCTCTGAGTGCTTTGTTGAAGAAAGAAATGGGTTGTTCCATTCCCTCTGGATTCTTCTGTAGTAGAACTGCAGCTATTGTATGCTTGGAGGAAAATGAAAAAATCAGGAAATATTTTGAGAAATCTGGGCTGATTAGGATGGGAGCCTGGGTGAGTGCAAGTTTTACTGATTCAAAATATTTCTTGGCTTCAACAGTCCACTTAACTCCTACACCTTTCTTCAACATGTTAGTCATATTTCTAAGGTGTTCAGCTAAGTTGGGAATAAATCTCCTTAGGAAGTTGATTTTCCCAATGAAGGACTGTAACTCTTTGATGTTTCTTGGGTGTGTGATTTGTAGTATTCCCTCAACTCCTTGTGGGTCTATCCTAATTCCCTTTTCAGATATAATGTGGCCAAGAAGTTTTCCTTCGTGTAGCCCAAATACGATCTTTTTGGGGTTCAATGACAAACCAAACCTTCTACATTTTTCGAACACTTTTCTCAGATTCTCTAGGTGTTCTTCCTTAGTATTGGAGTAGATTGTTATGTCATCTAGGTAGATGACAATGAAGTGTCCTATTTCATCTGAAAAAGCTATGTCCATTGCTCTTTGGAAGGTTGCACTAGCGTTCATTAGTCCAAAAGGCATCTTCACATACATAAAGGTACCCCATGGAGTGGTAAAGGTTGTCTTGAGTTGATCTTCTGGGATTACTAAGACTTGGTTGTAACCTGACAAACCGTCAAGCAGGGAGTCCTTTTAGAGCCTACTACCCTCTGAAGAATATGTTCCATTTTTGGCAAAGGGTAATTGTATTTGAGTGAGGCTCTATTAAGATTTCTGAAATCTATGCACAATATGATCTTCCCTATTTTCTTTCTCACAGCCACTAGGTTTGATACCCAATCAGAGAACCTTACAGGAACAATTATACCTGCCTGGTACATCTTCTTAATCTCCTTTTCAATTGCAGGCAATTGTTTTGGGTTTATTCTGTGAATTTTTTTCCTCAAGGGCTTCTGATTTTCTTTCAAGGGTATCTTATGCTAAATGATGTTTGTGTCATAGGCCCTTAAGTCCTCATAACTCCAAGCAAACACATCAATGAATTCCTTGAATAGGTCAATGTATTTCTTTTTCATGTTTGCAGGCAGGGACTTAGCCAATTTGATCATTTTGGGTTTGTCTTCAGCGCCTATGTTGCATTCCTCAACATCAGAGTCTACATGCTCTATAGTGGGCTTTTTTGCTACATCATCGAAGTCAAAAAGGTCTTCTAAAGGTGCCAGACCTTGAGGTATGTTCTTATCTTTGGTCTGCAACACCTCCATTTCTTCACTATCTGCATTTTCACATTTTTCGTTTGGATTTCCAGTCTGTTCATTTAAAGTGTTTATTTCTATATTACAGGGTGCTTATTCCTCATATGAGGATTCTTCACTTAGGCATCTACTGTCAGATTTGGAGTCTGAATTAGAAAATTTAGACTCGTTTCTGCCCACCAGGAAATCCTCAATCTGTTTATCTCCTTCAAAAACCTGCCAATATTTTTCATTGTCCGGCATTGCAGGTCTGAATTTGGTCTGAATGATGATCTTTTGGTCGTTTGGAGTCTCAGGGTATGAACTAGCTAGGCCAACTAATCCGTTTGCAATGACATTTTGACTCCTAGGAACAAACACTAATTCGTATTCAACAAACGTTTTCAATAAATCCATAGTGTCATTCCTGTAAGCTCTTAATCTAGGATGTTTCGCTGTGTATTCACCATTCACCTATTAAACAATCAGCTCAGAGTCTCTACGCACAGTTATCTTACGGGCTCCTAATTTCCTCAACAGGTTTAAACCTAGGATAAGAGCCTCATACTCTGTGATATTATTTGTACATCTGAAATTCAGGTTACATGCATGGCTCTCTGCGTAACCACTTTTTGCGTTATGTATCCACACTCCTGCCCCATCAGTTCTCTTGGTGCATGACCCATCGAAATTCATTTCCCATAAGTTTTCATTCTCAGGTTTGTCATCGTTTGCTTCCCTACAGCTGGGTTCACCATTATGTTTCATTATAGGGGTTGCACTAGGCTGTGGGTTGCTTTGTTTTTCCTCATGTGTGTGGAAATCAGAGGGGTGACTAGCTGGATGATTGGGTCTTGTTCCTGGTTCACTTTGAGTTGTTGTTTCAGCGCACTGCTCTGATTTTTCTACGTCATTCTCCTTCAAGTCTAGAGTAGCCATTATGTTAAGGTCCATGGGTTTTGTTTCCTTATTTATATCTCTGTTTTGGGACTCTGACTCTTCTGAGGATTCATAATTACAGAGGATAAAGGAGTCAAGGTCTGTATGTACATAGTATAAAGGTGAGTTTTCAGGCTTCTCGGGGCTACTGACCAGAAATTTCATTTGTGCCTCTCTGTACAGTCTCCTAAGTTGGCCAAATATTGGGATTATGGCATGGGCCCCATCCATCTGCATTGTGCCTTGCAGCTTGGCTCCCCATGATCTTGATAATAACATGCCATACTTGGGTGGCACATCTGCCACAACAACGTCCATGACCATACATTTTGCTGGAATCTGGGTAAGGCTCACACATAAATATTTGATCAGGCCAAGACACTTTACTCTACTAGAGTCAAATGAATATAGGTCTTTGTAGGGATGGGTTATCTCTAGGCCTAATCTTTCCATCACTATTTTGGGCATCAGGTTGTGTTATGCCCCAAAATCATGCATTGCGTTGTGGAGAATTTTATCATGGACATTGAGACTGATATAGAAAGGTGGCACTACCCCTTCCTAAAACTTTCCTTCTATCTTTGGACCAAACAGAAGGGCAGGTTGATCATCACTCAGATTTACAGTGTCACTGTTCTCACCTAGATTTAATGCTTTCAAAATTTGGCCTTTATATACTCCTGTGTGGCCAGCTCAGAGAGTGGGACAGAGATTTTAATTTTTGCAATTTCACTTTCCAGATTGAAAGTGGACTGACTCTTTGGAATGTTCAACTCTGTTTTGTTAGTCACTACCTTAGTGGCTGAATCATTGTGCTAATTCTCGTTATGTATAGTGTTTGTGACAGTTTTATTAGGAGCACTAACTGCAGTGCTAGTGCTGCTAGTTGGTTCACTTTGTCTATCTGTGTTTTGGTTGTCTTTTTCTTTGTTCTTTCTAGAACTATCAACTGCTGATTTGTTACTTTCAGCAGTTGCTTTAGAAGTTTTCTCAGGTCTTTTCTTGATGGTGGCCTGAGAAGATTTTGGTTTGGTAGTTTCTTGGCTCTTTTTTCTTCTAAGTTCATATTTTTCTCTGACCTACATCATGGCATTTTCAAATCCTAACCTGTAATCTTCAGATTCTAACCATTCCTCATCGCAATAAGAGGGTGGGGAGTGATCTTCCTCTGAGTAACAGTTATGGATTGAATCTTTTGTTTCAAACATATTTATTGTGTTCCCCTCAGACTCTTCTATGATTCCCTCATCTTCATCAAGAAAGTTCTCTTGGAATGGGGGAATAACTTGCTGATCTGATTCTCTTTGTCTATTGGGAGTGGCATTATTTCTTCTAAAGTTCTGGCTCTGGTTATGGTTTTGATTTCTGTTTTGGTTACTGACTGAGACAACCATTTTTCCATCATTTTTTGTAGCCTTTCCACATTTTTAGATAAACGGTCATAATTTGGATAAGATGTGGAAGCTACACTGTCATCTCTATATGTTACCCTTTTCTCAGCTCTCAATCTTGCTCTTTTCTCAATTAGATTAGCCTCTACACTCACTGCTCCTTTTTGCATGTCTTCCAACGTGTTGTAATCTCTCTCCCTAAGCTGGTAGGCCATGTCAGCATCAAAGACTTCGGGGTATTTTTCTAGGGCCATACCTTGGGGAGGTTTCATGTGTGGAGGAAGAGCATTGTAAATGCTGTTAAATCTCGTTGTGTAATCATGGACACTCTCTCCTACGTTTCTTTTAAGGTTCATATATTCTGCTAGGAGTTGGCGAGGGTTGGCCTTAACCTCCCATTTGTTTATGAAAGTATGATATAGAGATGGAAGATCATTAATGCTACCCGGAGGTGGGCCTTTAAACCATTTCTTCACATCACGCCCTAAGCTCTGGGCAAAGATTCTCATTTTGACTGTGTCATCATCTATCTCCATGTAGTCAAAAGAATCTTCCATCCTATCTACATGGTGTTGGGTTGTGGTAGACTCTTTTGCAGTGAAGTGTGGGATATTTGATTGATAATCATTGGGTAGAGGCACTAGAGGCTGGGGTAGAACCAGAGGTGTGTACCAGGCTATCATGATGGTGTTTTGATGAGGTAAAGGATTGACTTAGGCAGCTGGTATATGGATGACAGGGATATTGTGACCAGCAGAAGACTGATGAGCAGATCTAGGGTGACTGAGCCCCAAGTTCTGAATGAAGTGGATATCAGGGGGTGTAGATGGAGGGGTCTGTCTATTCTCAGTGTGTCCACCACTTTGGGGTGGTGAACTAGGAAGCTCAAGGTATATCTGGTCTAGGACACTGAATGACCTAGTTCTTGGTAAGCTGTTTTGAGTGCCTAGGTCAAAGAATGGGTCTGATAGAGCTATAAAGTTTTGTGGTGTAGAGTTAGCTCTATGGATGTGGCTGGAAATAGTCGATTGTATAGATGTAGGAGATCCCTAGAGGATTCTCTCAGGGTTGTCAACTATTTCAGGCGGGTCTGGGTTAGGGTAAGCTCTTGTGTGAATGGTTCTGAAAGCCAGAGTGTTGTTTCCTAACCAAGTAGCTTAACCCTACTTGTTACTTCTACTGTGGTTGATGTTGTAATGGCTTTGGTCTCCTAGTGGAGTCTAATGTGAACCAGGATAATCAGCAGGCCTACCGATCACCAGTGGAGTCTTTAAATCATTTAGGAATTATGGAGTCACCAGGTGGAAGGTTTAGGATGTTTTTGGAGGGTACACTGTCCACCACAGTGCCTATGAGACGTCCCCCTTTCAAGGATATCCTCACGACACAACAAACTCTAACCAGAGACTGACTAGGAGGGAATTTACCGGATATGTCACCTCTGAAAGAGTGTGAGATCTGGAGGTTACCTGGCCCTTTCCAGACTCTGTCTAAGAGTGTGGGAGAACACAACGGATGGTATAGAGGTTGATCTGTGAATATGAAAGTTTAAATGGCAACCTAATTAGAGTTTCTAGGTTTTCTTAGGCTCTAATGATGTAGTGAGGCGAGAAACACTCAATTTTTCCCCAGCGGAGTCGCCATTATGTTGGTGACGACGATGGGAGACAGACAAATGCTATTGATTACAGGCTCTCATATTTTTTCCCCAGCGGAGTCGCCATTATGTTGTGGTTCCCATGTTTTGGCAAGGTTGGAAATACCAAAAGATGAGACAACATAAAACCACTTTCAGACCTCAAGATCTAGCCCTCCTGGGTCCAGAGAGGGATATCTCTATATAAGCAAAGGTTTTATGTCTTTGAAGCTCAAATTTTAGGATGTTAGACTAGTTAGAAGGCTCAGGGTTTGTTTTTTTGATTGTTTGTTTGGTTGCTAGTTATCACGAAAGAAGGGTTCAATGTAAGACAAGGACGAGCAAAGAGGAATAAGTTAGAGGTGAAGTATTCTAGGGAGCATTCAAAACCATTGGGCAATGGAGTCAGGAAAGGATTTGCTTGCTAGTCAATAGGCAGGCTTTCGATTGGGCTAGTCATCTAAAACGTTGGATCTTAAAGATGATAGTATGGTATGGAATGGTAGGAGGGAAGGAGACAACACAGATTCAGGGCACAAAGTTAAAGACCAGCTGGTCACATAAGGATCCTATTGGACAGGGCTAACTCTAATCCCCAGTGTTCCCAAATCTTCTAGCTAGATCTCAAACAAAACATCTAAGAGCAAATTCATTCAATTCATACATCAGAGAGCAGGAAATAACATCCACTACACTGGTTAAATTAAATGAAATCAATTCTTAGATAACACATTTAGCAGAAAACATCAAAGGCAAGGAGAGCAGAAACATAGGGTACCTAACAAGGGTAAATCCTATGCCAATATTCTGAGGAAAGCCAGTAGAAATGAAATGAAATGAATATAAACACAGAGATAGGAAAACATCACCGCTGCTTTAGATCAGGATCCAAAGAAATGTGCCTGTCATATTAAATAGAAATACCAGTCAAGTACAACATTGCCAATAGCTGAATACTTAGTCTGAAAACATCTCCCTCAGCTTATCTTACAACTTTACATAGAGACTGTGTCTCAAAGAAACTACTTGCAATTCTTTGATAACTGATCAACCACTTTACAATGAGTTTATTCATGAATTTATAGCTCTAGTGGAGCAGAGAAGGTAGGTGAAAAACTAAATGCAGCATTAAAAACTCAGAAGAGGAGAAAAGGTCGAAGCCCACTCTGTATAAATTCTGTGCATTTATCCTCGTCACTCTTTGGGTGAAAGAGTGGTCTTCTCCATGCTCCCATTTACTCCGGTATGACTTTGATGTACTTGGCTGCAGTACTCTGTAGTACTTCTAGTGAATTAAAAAAAAAACGTAGAATCAAGACGCTAAGATCTGCCATACTGTGCAACAAATGCTTCTGATAGCATAGGACTGCTATAGAGGGGGGGGGGGGGGGAGGGGGGAACTTCGCTTGGACACAATGTAGATTGAAATAATAACGTGTACCGTGTACTTGGTCAAGAAGAAACATTCCGCTGATTTGAAAACCTGATTACATTGTTTTCTGCGCGCCGGACCTCCTGTGTGATCCTCGGGATTTTCGATCTGGTACTCTGCCTTTAGAACTCTGGATTAAGGCATAAAATCCTCAATACTGCACGTTGAAATCCTTGATCATTAGTTGGTATTTCCCTGCTACTTCATAAATGTCTCGATCTGCCAAATCTGGGTTTTAATGGCTCCAGATAGGTTTTTTGCGGAGATTGAACTGTCCTGGGATAATATTTATGCCGCCACTACCTTTCTGAGTATTTCCATTGTAGTACCAGCTTCCAAATTCAACTTTCTCTACGCAACACGTCATTACAATAGTACAATTGAACCATGGCGGTTTTACGCCTCTTTGAAACCCTGAAAAATACGAAAAATGTTAGGAAAACCATGCATGGGGTCAGATGGTGTGGATGACTGTGAGGATGGCAGTGAGACTGCGGACGAATGGCGAAAAACACAGAGGAATGTTGGAGAAGTGCTCTGGTGGGGAGGTTGGTGGAATGCAGAGAAATTTAACGTGAAAACCTTAATTTTGACCTTTTGAATGAATATATATGGATGGACGGGCGAATATACGATGGAACACGTGGAATGGTGACGTGGTGGTACGGGGTCAACGGCGGGCGTGTGGTCAGATATGGACTGTCCGATCTCAATGGAGATCGACGGTGGAAAACACGTCAGGGGATGGACAATGGGCCAGGGGTACGGTGGCCATGGATTAACCTGCGCGCAGCTTCGTGGAATGATCGCCGTTGGATTGCCCGCCCTAGATCGGACGACGCACAACGATATCGCTCTGCATCCACAGAAGAAATTTAATGCACGATGGGAGGGTGGTTTTCCAGCTGTACCGGTGCCACGCATCGGATGATGTATGGAATCGTTGGCCAATCGGAAAATACCGCCTACTCCCCGAAGGCGGTGCGATAGAAACTGGTGGTTTATGGAATAGTGCACGGTGGGGACCACAGGCGGACGGGGGAATATGGACCATCGGATTTGAGGTTTTAAATGGACGGTTGATAGTCAATCAGGCGGTGAATGGGTGAACAGCGGGCGCGATGGATGGGGCGAGGGTGGCGATCGCCGTCCATTCTATTTAGATCAACGGCTATAAACGCGCCCGATGAATCATATGAGATAAGCGCTTATTGGGCTAGTGCTCGGTTCTAGCGGCCAGGTCATGTGGAGGAAAAGGCTGAGGGGGCTAGGCCGAAAGGGGCTGAGACCCAGAATATGTGGAAAATATGGTTTTTGGCCCATTTTTAGTGCATTTTCGGGCCAATAAAAGGTAACGATAGGGGAAAGAGAGGGAAATTTGGCTGAACAAAGAGGAAGTGTGGGATGTAAAGGGGACTTTGGGAAGATTTAGGGGATTAGAGGGGAATTGGATGAGGGGAAAACAAAGGTTAAAATGGGCATTCTGCAGGGAACAAGGGGAAAATGTGGACTTTTGGAGCACAGGCCTTTGTAATCAATGAGACCTTATAAGGGGAGTCAGCATAGAGAATTTTATCAAAGGAAAAAGCACAGGAGACTTCAAGGATGATGTGTCTTCAGGGGAGATGCATTCCTTGAAGGCCAAAAATAATTTAGCCCCCTACTTGGCTTGTCAAACAATTTATAGGGGGCTAACAGGTTCGATGTTCAATAATTGCATCATCTACCTCATCTTCTTCCCCCAAATCTCTAATGGAGGCAACATAGAGTGAATTACTAATAAAACTATTAATGATATCATCCTCTGTTTCATCCTTAAAGTATTGTGCTTTTCCAAGCATGAGAAGAGGTAGGGAAAGATCAGATTCAGGTGCGAATTCGTCCCAGCAGGGACTACTCGAATCCATATGAGGTTTTGCTGGGGGATAAAGATTCAGGTTCTGAGTGGCCTGTCCATATGAGATCACCATAGATCCAGACCTACATTTGATATATGTGTCTGCAGTGGCCAGCCATGGTCTTCCTAAGATTAAAGGATGACCCCCTAGGTTGGATTTGGTTTGTAAAATGAGAAAATCAACTCGATAATTCCACGAAGCTACAATGATAACCACATCTTCTATCATTCCCTCGGGCTTGACATGGGACCTATCTGCTAATTCAAGCACTGTGAGTGTAGGTCTAAGTCCATGAAGTCTTATAGAGATGAAGAGGTCTTTAGTCATGACATTAATAGCTTCCCCTAGATCAATAAAAATATTGGTTATAGGCTGATTTTCAATATGGATAGTCACTGTGGGGTTCCCTGGGTCATTATATTTAGTCAACAAAGGCTGATCAATCATAAGATCAGACAATTTTCCTATGACATGGATGGTAGTAGGGTCTTTATGTTTCCTTCCATGTCTTTTTACACATAGATCCTTCACTGTTTTAGCGTAGATAGGTACTTCCTTAAGAGCTTGTAACAACAGAATTCACACATACAAATTTTGCAATTCCTTGAGGAATTCAGATTCAGGTTGTGAGACCAGCCTAGTTTCAGTTAATCATTGAGGGTATGGAGGATTCTGAATGCTAATATATGATTCAGCTATCATAGATGCACTAGCCTTGCTCATATTGGCTGTTGTAGGAATAAGAGATCCTCCCAAGTTGGCTGCTACAAATGTAACAGTAGGTGTTGTATCAGTTGTTACATGTGTAACAATTGCCTTAGAATCGTCCATATCCTTCCTAGGTGATTCACATTCTTCTGTAATAATGGGAGTATGCTCATATCTAATTACTTTCTCTGATCGAAGCTGAACCTCGTTAAGTCCAATAGGAGTAATAATATAAGTCTGGAGGGTAATTGAAGCATCCATGCTTTGGGCTGCGTTATTATTTGGATTAGGGTTAGGTTGCACTAGTAATTGGGGTCAGATAGAAAGTGTAGGATTTTGAATAGAAGGTAGTTGTAAATGCTATTGCTATATTGGTATTGGAGGGGGTACTAGACCTTGGCTATTACTTCTCCAGTTATGACCCCAAGGATTGGGTTGTGATGGAGGATATTGCATTGGTGGAGGAGACGACCACTGGTTCCATGGTGAAGGGAATTGTGTTAAGGTAGGAGTAGGATACTTCCATGGATATTGCTAACTATTATAAACATTTTTTCAAGGATAAAAAGAGGAAAAATCTGAAGGCATACATGTAGGTTGCAGCTGCCATGGTTACTTTGATCCAATGAAATAAGAAGATTGAACACCCTCGATTGATTCTTAAAGTACCACCTTCAGTTTGGGCAATTCGGGACACTGATTCGTAGAATGTGCCAACTCACATATGTTACACAGGCTGACACTATTTAGTCCACATTCTCTTTCCAAATGTTTCTTTTTGCATCAAAGACAAAATATTGCTAAGGCTACTTCATCTTCTACTTGTGTTTTCTTGACTTGTACCACTGTGATCTGGGCAGAGAGAGTGCTAAGGAGGTCAGTTTTAAAAACCTCAAATAAGTTCCCGATCTCTGCTCTGGTTACCCCCCCCACTCGTGGACTTTTGTATCTGGACTGAAGGATCCCGAACTGAAACTTTCCCTTTGACCAATCCTCTTGAGCTATGCAAGAAAAGCTTCATTATTTCATCAAGTGGTTCTTGCGATATGTCTCCTTTCAGATTCTCCAGACAACCATCTCTTATACCTTTTAAAAATATTTTCTTCAGAATTTCCAGATCTAAGTTACTAAACTTAGACCTTTGTAAATTGTAGTGAAATCACTCCATATAGTCTTCCAGGATTTCCTCCTCCTTCTGTGCAATTCTGAAATTATCTTCCTTCAAATCCTTGGTTCGATAGTAATCCTGATACTTAAAGAGGAAGGCCTTCCTCATGTCATTCCAAGTTCGAATCGTGCCAACACCTAGTCTCATGAACCATCTTAATGCTTCTCCTTTCAGAGTAGCAGGGAATAATTTTAGCTTCTGGGCATATGAAGTGTAGTCATAGCCTCTACACAACACATTGAATTCAAATAGAAAGGTATGAGGGTCTTCAACAGGCATCCCTTGAAAGGATGGTAGGGATGATAAAGAAATACTTTTCATAGGAGCCTCATCCCGTGTTACTACTATTGGGAATTCAAAAGTAACAGAGCTATCTGTCTTGAAATTCTCGTCCCCCATGGCTGATTCTTCCCGATGGGATGAACTGACCTCAAAGTGTACTGGATATTGAAAAATAAAAGGATCAGGCTGTTCCAGGACCAACTGTTTAACAACACTACCAGCGTCCAAATGATGAACAATTAAATGTTGTTCCTCAGGTCCCTGATGCTCCCCACTAGTCCCTTCGTGTCCTTCAATTCTTAGATCCTGATTAATGATTCTCCACTGCTATTTTGAATCTGGATTCTTGGTATTCGGAGTGGATATGATGTTCGAAGGGTGGTGAGGTCCAGACGTGGAAGACACCCATGGCCCGGGCTTTGATATGGTAGCTGATTTATGTGGTCTTGTCTTCCTATTATCTTTGTACAATGTAGACTGTTACTTTTCCACCCTTGAGATCAGATCTCCAAAGAATTTCCTTCTTCCCAAATCTGCACTCTTTTTTTCCTTCTTATGACTCATCTTTCTTGTAGTCAGTAGAGTGGGGGGTGTTTTTAGATGTTGATGTCGCCCTACCGGCACACATGGGCCCTATGTGTGTCAATTCATCCTATAAGTGCTTCAGTTTCTATAGCAGTGAGCTCGCTCAAGTTCATTAGAGTGATGAGTAGGTTCTTAACTCTCGTCTTACCACCCAACGACTATATAGCTAAAGACACCCTAAAATAACACCCAAAAATTCAACTTCTAAGTGTCACATCAAGACATTGGTGAGCCCGCTCAAGTTCGTTAGAGCGATGTGCATGTTCTTACCTCTCGTCTTACCGCCCAACAATTGTGTCGCTAGAGACACTAAAAAAAAACAAAATGCTGAGAAATTCACTCTCCTAAGCGTCCCAGAAAGACATTGGTGAGCCCACTAAAGTTAGTTAGAGTGTTGCGCAGGTTCTTACCTCTCATCTTACTGCCCAAAAATTGTGTCGCTGGAGACACTCTAAACACACACGAAAATTTCACTTCTAAGAAACAACTCTGATTGATTGGATCGTCACTACCATCCCTGGCAACAACAACACAATGTTGGGATGTATTAATCACTATTAAATGACTAAACAATAAACATAAATTATCAATCTAGGGACGTATTTTATTTCAATGACAGTTGCATTGTCTGTGCCAATACACTCAACCAGAAGCAATTCCAATTAAAATAAATCATTGCTGAAGTAAATGATGGAATTAAATCACTCATGCAGAAATAAAATGATCTACAAGACTATAATCACACTTCAATTAATCTTCTCTAGCGCCCCACACAACAATTATCTAGCTTTGTGTCTCTAATCTCATATGTGTAACAACATACAAAATACTAAAATTGAAGTGGATATATTCACATCTGAAACATTAGGAACAACACCTCTACTGATAAATAAACCAAAATACAAACACATATACACAACTATCTTAATCACTGCAATCCCTATTAAGAAGGAGAGCCCTTTCTCCCTAGCAGGGCATAGGTAGAGAAAGAACTTAACGGAAACTAAATTGAATAATGCATGTAACAACAATAACATGATAATCTGTATTAACATGAGCAAAATTACAGAGAAAAAATAATGTTTTTCTCTGCTCACCTTTTGACCTCTGGGGCCAAGAACTATATAGTGGTTACATCTCAGAGAATCAAAGGATAGATCAATCATGAGAATATTATGATTCTCATGCTGATTGAAATAGAATACATATGGTTATAACCACTTATTAATAAAAGTATGACTAGAAAAGTATAGATTACAATCAAAACCACCCATACACTATTATCCAAAAATATAATGCTAAACAACTTCTACAACTACTGCAATAAAACCACAGTTGTAGCATAACAAATAAAGGACAGGTCAACAACAGGAGTTGACGAGATCCATTCAGCGATACAACTGTATCAGCAGTTCGCCAATGGGTCTGTAACAGCAGTTTGCCGGCAGGTTTGTAACAACAAAGTGTAACAACATCATGGTGTAAAAAGCTCGCTGTAACAACACACCATTAAATGCTCCTGTGTACCTTGTGCTCGGGATATTTGGTGCTAAAAATGATATTTGTAAAGACAAAACAAAGACCATAGATCTTATCCAAACATTCATCCTCAATTAGTCAAAATGCACGATATTTCATAATAATTGATGAAATGGAAGAGTAATGAAAATAACTTGAAACAACACAAGTTAGGATAGAAAGGTAGGAAAAAGAGGCAAATATAGTCCCATTGGTTATATTCATGAGGAAAAATAGGGAAATAAAATGTAGGAAAAGTGTGCAAAATTGACACCCAACACCTAGGTTGATAAAGTAAAGTAGGGCAACCTATGGGAGTTGCAGCATTCTTGGTGCTATACTAGGGCTCAACAATTAGCGCTCTCAAAGATTGGACCGACTAATATTGTTAGAACCTTGAATATATTGCGATCTGTAGCACCTGTAACTCCTTTGTGACCATATTTCCCTCTAGATTGTCACCTACCTTGTCATCTAGATAAAATCCAGTTGTTGGGGTTCAACCGCCAATGTAGAGATCAAATCCAACAATTGGGTTTTTTTTTGCCGCAATATAGATCAACTTCATCATTTGGGGTTTTCACAACATATATCAGAATATTTTTTCAATGAGGGTTTTGGCCGCCATAGTCTAGATCAGAGTGTCACAACACATTTTGCAGTGCAAAAAAAAATTGGGTTTTAATTACTAGAGTCTAGGCCTAATTTTCGCAGGATATTTGGTAGTATCAAGCATTTAAGGGCCATCACAAGACGCTTGCAAGAGAGCTATCCCATAATATTCAAGACAAAAAGCCAATTGAAGTGGTACCATTGACTTGTAAGCCCCCAATTTTCGTGCAGTCCCATAATTTTCCCAACGTGGCTTTAAGTGACCCACATCAGTAGACTACTGAGGTTGCCCTATTTCCAACCATACTACTCTTATGTAAGCTCCAAATTTTACTAGAGATAGTGTAAGTATGGTACGAGGTCTCAAGTTATGGTTGTCAAGAAGGCAGTGGAGAGAGTGAAAGCTCTCGAGCAAATATTCGATGGTGTCCAGGAATCCATTGACAAACTCACAAACACATTAAAGGTCTTGCAGATGCCTCACAAAACCATAAGGGAAAAACATAGTGTTGATGCACACGTAGAAGGAGAATCCATCCATAACATTCATTTCCATGGAGGTCGCCAATACTCGAGCCACCAGACACCTAAGCTGTTCATGTCGAATTTTATGACTTTAACCCGATAGTATGCGTGGCACAAATGGAACAATATTTCTGCCTTAACAATATCTGGGGAGAGGAAACTAAAATACATGTGGGAGCGCTTTAATTGGACCAAGAGTGATGATAGTGGTGGAAATGGTATAAAAAATTCTATCCATGGAAGCTAACTTGGAACATGTTCTCAAAGGCCATTTGTGACCGCTTTGATTTGGAATCTCCCTTTTTAGGTTGACTCACTAAGCTCAAGCAAATGAGTACATTAAGGGAGTTATTGTATCCTTTGAACAATTAGCCATCTGGATTGAAGGAATAGGAGATGCCTTGGAATGTTTCATCGGTGGCGTAAAAAAAGTTATCCAAGCTCATGACAAAATGCATCACCCATCTACTTGGTTGGACGCATGCAACAAGGAATTAGAGGTAGAATTCAATTTAAATGTGCAATCCAATCGCCTAAATTTCATCGCACGGGCACGTCCCACCTCGATTACGGGCCCCATTCAAACACTTAAGGTTCAAAATGTGTCACCGACAAAAATGGCTAAATGAAGGAAACAAGGACTCTGCTACTATTGTGATGAAAAATACTCATTGGGACATAAATGCAAGAAACCAAATTTATTTCAAATTGACGTTTCTGAAAACAACTCCGCTGATGAAGCTCCAACTACAGAAGTGAATGAGGGGGAAGAGGGTGAATCCCTAACAACTGTAATCATTGATACTTTATATATTCCATATGAGCTGATTATCTCACTCCATGCCTTGGCTGACATTTTTTCTCACCAGACTCTTTAATTACGAGGTTTTATTAAACATCATCCAATAGTGGTGTTGATTGATAATGGCAACACACATAATTTTGTCCATAAAAAATTAGCATAAACATAGGTTAAAGGGAATATAAATATTAGTTGTATTATTAACAAATTGCCCAGGCGCAATTATAAAGTCACAAGAAGGCCATGATGGGTTGCAAAATCAAGGAGGGTTAAATTTCCTATTTAATAGGGATTTATTTCCATAGGGATTGCGTGAGCAAGGATGGGCTTAGCAAAGGCTAATAATTGGATAAGTGTAGGAATCAGAATATCCACAGTAGGAAAAATGACTACTGTGGATATTCCGATTCCTACATCTGAAAAACTACACCACAGAAATCTCCTAAGAATTCGTCAATTTTTCCTAAGAATTGCTAGTCAGTTTTGAGCAGGATCAGAGTGAAATAGTCAGGAGAGTGGAGGATTTTCTCAGTGTGAGAAAGCATTGTATTGTTTCATGATTCTTTGAATTTGTACAATATATGATAGAGGGGTTTTGAGTAGTTTATTTCCCCAGATACATCTTGTGTTGTGTGATTGATAATTCCTTTCTCTTACTTTCATGTGATTGAGCGATCGTGTTTTATATTCCGAAAATATAGTAGAAGGATTCAATATATTGTTTTAGTACATTACATGATCGGATTGAATCCATTTGTATAGAGCTTCTATATAATTTCTA
The DNA here is from genome assembly GCA_034641835.2 of Pinus albicaulis. Classification (NCBI taxonomy): domain Eukaryota; kingdom Viridiplantae; phylum Streptophyta; class Pinopsida; order Pinales; family Pinaceae; genus Pinus; species Pinus albicaulis. The sequence continues at coordinate 100,608,548 of CM076569.1, forward strand.
CATGGTATCAGAGCATCGAGAATCACAATAAACTCAGAAGAAAGTGAGTTTGTATTAAATATGTTCAAATTTGCAGATTTATTCTTCAGGATCTAGTAGCAGATCAAGATGTCCTTCAATGGCTTGAGAATCGAATACGCACTCGAGGGAAATTCAAATTATATTTCATGGAAGGACATGATGGAGGTAGTTTTGGAGGATAATGTGTTGAAGGAATTCATGGATTTTGATATTCCCAAGTCTGCAACAATAGATGCCCAAATTCTTTATGCATGACAGAAGAAGGTAGAAAAGGCAAGAAGGATCTTGTTAGAGGGAGATCGAGATCATATTGTCTCGAGTATCCATGGGAAGGAAACTCCATATGCTATGTGGAAGGCCTTGACATACCTATTTCAGAATACAGTGACCACAGGAAGTTGGCACTGAAGCACAACCTCAGAAAGATCAAGATGGAGGAGGGTGAGATAGTACCAACATACTTGGAAAAGTTCACTCAATGTCGAGATGAGCTTGGAAGTGTTGGTGTGACCATTGTAGAAATTTAATACAAAATATGAATTGCATGGATTCTCCTAATCTAACAATAATATGCTACTGTTAAATACAAAATCACTTCTACAAAATCTTTGCGGAATTTGAAACACAATCACTAATCACAATATCATGAAGAAATATCAATCACACATAACATAGATAATTTACACGGGGAAAGCATATAGCTAAAAACCCCACTATATTCTAATATGTATTATATCATGGATCATGAAACAATTACATAAAAATCTCCAATCCAAGAGCTCTCAGTACAATAGCTAATTGTTTCACACTGTCATACAAAAATTGGCAAGTTCCTTAGCCAATTTAATGTCTCCTGATAGCCCGCCTCCACTACACAATCACAGCTGATAGAAATCACTGAATGAATGGAATCCTACTTGCCTTGATTGCACAATCCTCATGGGCACATCTAATTTGTGTGTGGTTGCATGTGTGCAACAGATAATGTCACAACTGATAATCATTTTTCCCTTTCACCTACATATCAACTGGGTCTCCACTAGATATGACATGCATGCAGTTAATAGTAGTAAATATTTAGTTGCATGTGAGGCCACTGATTGTGAAGTAATTAATAATTAATTCACTTGATCTCTCACTAGTGTATCTTCAGTTACAACTAGAACAACTGAGTTTAAATCAATTAACTAAGTTAAACTACTTTACAACTTTCATAACTACCCTTCCAACTCTGTTAAAACTTCGAATCACTCAGTTACAACTAAGTCCACTTGCATGTCCCACCAACCAATTATTCAAATCGAAATTACTATAGCTAATTGATTTTCCACTTAAGTTAACTATTTCCAAGTGCTCGTTGAGAATAGATTATTTTTATTGTCAAACTAATATTAAGGGATAATAATAACCGACATGTATCTATAAATATACATGCAATCTATAAATATAACATGCACATACATCTATAAATAGAACACATCTATAAATAGAATTTGCTCATGCATCTATAAATAGACTTCCACCTAAAAATAACCTGAGGCTCCATCCTAGTGTAGGTGCATAATTTTCACTAAGATATTCTTGTTGAATCTCAACACTCCCTCAAAACAAGAAAGGGATTATCCTTCACCCCGATCCTATCTCTATGGTATTCGAATTTGCTCCTAGTGAGTGGCTTCATCAGAATGTCTGCATCCCGATCTTCCGTAGGAATATACTGAAGGAGCATGATCCTTCTATGCACACAATATTTGAGATGATGGTACTAGATATCTATATGCTTAGATAGATCATGAAACACAAGATTAATAGAGAGTTTAATGAAACTATGATTATCACAATGAATCACTATCGGATCTAAATGAGAACCAAACAAACCAACCAAGATCTTTCTCATTTGGATAACCTCACATGAAGCTTGACTCGCTACCATGTATTATGCTTCCACTGAACTGAGTGCCATGGATCTCTGCTTCCTGTTGTAACAAGAAACAACTGTAGATCCAATGCTAAAGATCCCCCTTGATGTGCTCTTTCTTTCTGATAGGCTGTCTGCCCAATCTGCATCCGTGAAGCCATGCAACTTCACCTCATCCGTCTATCTGTACCATAAAACATACTCTGATGTGCCCCTCAGGTATCTCAGGACATGCTTGCTCGCCTTCCAAAATAGCTTGGTAGGCTTAACCATAGCTTGACTTAGCTGGTTAACCGCATAGAAAATGTCCAGTCTTGTGTTCACTAGATACATTAGTGAACCCACTAACTGTCGATAGACAGTAGCATCCACTACCTCTCCAGAAGTAGCATCCTCTTTCCTCTAGTTTCCTGGAAGAGGATTATCCATGGGTTTTCATCCCTCCATGTGAAACTTACCCAGTATCTCCCTTGCATACTTGCCTTGGGACACAAAAAGTTCACCATCTCGCTGCCATATTTCCAATCCAAGGAAATAATGAAGGAGGCCCATATCCTTCATCTATAAGTCCTTTGAAAGATCCTCCTTGCATGAGTGTATCAGCTGCTCATCACCAGTCAATATTAAATCATCAACATAAAGAAAGATGATTAAAAGCTTACCCTCCACCATAATTTGGTATAGGTTTGCATCTGCTTCACTTTTGGTGAAGCCTAGTCCGGTGAAATAATTGTCTATATGAGTGTACCAAGCATGGGGTGCTTTCTTTAGCCCATACAATGCTCTTTTGAGTAGGCACACATGCGACTCGCTGTTGAATATCTCAAATCCTTTAGGCTTCTCTATGTACACCTCTTCCTCAATGATACCATTGAGAAACATAGTCTTCTCATCCATCTGATGAATGTTCCAGCCCATCTACGCTAAGAGAGGAAGGATGGTCCTTATGGAAGAATACCTTGCGATAAGTGCAAAGGTTTCTTCATAATCTACCCCCTAGATCCGTGAGAAGTCTCGAGCCAAAAATCTAGCCTTGTATTTCTCAACACTCCCATCAACAACTTGCTTTAACTTATAGATCCATCTTGAACCTACTTTGATTTATCAACAGACCTTGGAAAAATTTCCCAAGCACTGTTTTTGACAATGGAGTCATACTCCTCCACCATTGCATCTACCCATGTGGGCTCTTGCACTGCTTCCTGAAAGGAAGATGGTTCAGTCACAATACATTTGCTCATGAGAGCCATGTATCCAGTAAACTGGTCAGGAGGTTGTCTTTGTCTACGTTGTGAAGTAGGGACTCCTACATTCTGTGCAACATCAAGTCTCATCCTATCAGCTTCTGTGGTACACCTTCTTCTAGTTCTGATGTTTGGCTCTATGTGAGTGGACTCCTCCACTCCATGAACCTCCTTCTGTGGCTGATCCATATCTAGAGACTCATATTTGGGAACCAACAGTTCCTCCTCCACATGTAAGTCTAGCTCCCTCTCAAGCGACAACCGCATGGATTTCCCCTCATCGAATTTTATATCCAGCTGCACCACAATCATTCGACTGTTTGGAAAATACACAAGATAATTATGGGGTGTTTCTTTGTACCCCACAAAAATCCCAACTTCAACAGTTAACTCCAGCTTCTTCCTGGCGTCGTTGATCACATGCACATAAATAGATGAGCCAAAAATCTTAAAGTGTGAAACATCCAGTTTCTTACCAGTGAATCTTCTTCAGGTGTACTCATGCCAAGTACTCTACGAGGACAATAATTTTGCACATAAACCACAATGTTGCATGCTTCTGCCCACAAATGCATTGGTAGGCCTTGATCATGAAACATTGCTCGTGCTGCACCCACAATTGTTTTGTTCTTCCTCTTCATGAACCCATTGCTGTGGGTTATGAGGCGCTATGAGTTTTATTAGAATTCCTTCTTTGCTGAAGAAGTTCTTGAATTCATTAGAGATGTATTCTCCACCATTGTCACTCCAAAGAACCTTCTCTTTCTTCCCTGACTCTTTATCCACCAATGCCTTAAACTCACAGAACTTTGAGAATGTTTGATCTTTCTTCTGCATGAATAAAATCCAACATTTACAAGAAAAGTTGTCAAAAAAAATAACATAGTACTTATGTTTTGTTGTTGAAGCAACTGAGAACAGTCCACACACGTCTGTGTGAACTCTCTCAAGGATCCCTGAAGCATGGTTCTCCTTCTCATGAAAGGTGGAATTTACATACTTTCCCATGGTGCAACCCTTGCACTGATCTAACTGAGCAAGTGTTCCCATTGGAAGTCCAGTAGATATTTGCTGCATGACTTTCAAGGCTCCTTGATGAAGATGGCCCAATCGCCTGTGCCATAATTCGCCCTCATCTTGGTTCACCATTTTTTCTGCCTTTCCCATCATGGCAGCGCAACCATCTACCTCCAGCTTATTGAGATTCTTAACTCGAATCCCTGTCCTCTTGTCTTGACCCATTTTTTTATGTCGCATGAAAGCTTTTCCATCACTGAAAAAAACGTCATAGCCTCTATCCTCCAACATTGCGACTGAGACCAAATTTTTCTTCAGACCTGGAACATGCATAACATATTTCAATTGAAATGGTTTACCTGACTCCCTCTGAAAGGTAATGGTACCAATGTCAGTCACACTGTATCATCCATCGTCGCCCATGTCTATATGCATCTGGAGATATTTCTCCTCCAATTCACGTAAAGGTTCATTATCTCCCATCATGTGAAAGGAAGTGCCACTATCCAAATACCACATTGATACCAATGCACTTAACACCATGCATGCAATCAAAGAGAATTCAAGCTAAAATTGCGAGGCAAGGGCCTCACCAAATGTATCTCCAACAACCTTCTTGTTCTTCTCCTTTTGTGGACAATTAGTAGCGATATGGCCATGTCATGACAGTGAAAACACTTCACATTGGACATATCCAGCTTCTTGCCTTTAGACTCATATTTAGAATGGAATTTCCTCCCCTTCCACTTCTTCTCCTTGGAAGCTAAAGCACAATCCTCTTCATCATCATGCTTTGATGATGAGACATCTCTGGTGCTCTGCCTGAACTCCTCCTGCACCAGATCCAACCACAGTCATTCCAAATCCGGTAATATTTCCCGTCCGTTGACATAATCTTCCTAACTGTGCCAACTCTTAGGAAGTCCCAAGAGAGTCAAGCTCACCAAATCATCATCGGCAACAGTTATTCCCACACTCTACAGTCCATCCCGACATTGGACAAACTTCATGAGATACTTTGGAATGCTGTCGCCCTTTTTCATCTTGATATTTCTGAGTTTATCTTTGAGTGCCAATTTCCTATGGTTGCTGCTACTTTGGAATAGATCCGTCAAAGCGTTCCACATAGCATATGTTGTGGCTTTCCCATGGAGGCTTGAGACAATGTGGTCTTGTACTCCCTCCCACAGAATCCTCCTTTCCTTTTCCACTTTCTTTCGCCAGCATCAAGATTTGCATCATCTACAACATCTGGCTTAGGAACATCTTTTTCAATGAATTCCTTCAAGCCATTGTCTTCAAGTACTGCATCCATCGTGTTCTTCCAATAAATGTAGTTCGAGCTTCCCTTGAGTGCATACTCTAACCTCAAGCCATTGAAAGCCATTTCGATCTTGAATCAGCTGTAGCGCCAAGAAAACCTTTCTGCAAATTTGAATTCTTTCCACCAACAAACTCAGCTCCTGCGTCAAAAATGCAATTTCTGTCTCTAATGCCATGTAGAAATTCAATACAAAATATGTATTTCCTGGATTCTCTTGATATAACAATAATATGCTACTATTAAATACATAATCACTTCTACAAAATATTTGCGGAATTTGAAACACAATCGCCAATCACAATATCATGAAGAAAGATCAATCACACATAACAAAGATAATTTACCCGGGGAAAGCATATAGCTAAAAACCCCACTATCTTCTATTATGTATTATATCATGGATCATGAAACAATTACATACAAAGATCCAGTCCAAGAGCTCTCAGTACAATAGATAATTGTCTCACATTGTCATACAAATATTGGCAAGTTCCTTAGCCAATTTATTATCTCCTGACAACCTGCCTCCACTGCGCAATCCCAACTGATAGAAATCCATAAATGAATGGAGTCTTGCTTGCCTTGACTACACATTCCTCATGAAAACATCCAATGTGTGTGTGGTTGCATGTGTGCAACCGATAATGTCACAATTGATAGTCAACTGTGTAGAAATTTAATACAAAATATGTATTGCCTATATTATCGTGATCTAAAAATTATATGCCACTGTTAAATACATAATCACATCTACAAAATATTTGTGGAATTTAAAACACAATCACCAATAGAAATATCATGAAGAAAGATCAATCACACATAAGACAGATAATTTACCAGGAAAACATAAAGCTAAAAACCCCACTATCTTCTATTATGTATTATATCATGGATCATGAAACAATTACATACAAAGCTCCAATCCAAGATCTCTCAGTGCAATAGCTAACTATCTCACACTGTCATACAAAAATTGGCAAGTTCCTTAACAAATTTACTGTCTCCAGACAACCCGCCTCCACTGCGCAATCCATGATGGTCAAGAAACCTTGAATGAATGAATCTTATTTGCCTTGACTGCGAAATCCTCATAGGCACATCCAATGTGTGTGTGGTTGCATGTGTGCAACCAATAATGTCATAACTGAGAGTCAATCTTTCCCTTTCACCTACATCTCAACTGGGTGTCCACTGGATCTGACATGCATGTAGTTAATAGTAGTAAATCTTCAGTTTCATATGAGACCACTAACCAACTTCTTAACTCAAAATTCACTTAGCTAATTGATTTTCCACTTCAGTTAACTATTTCCAAGTGCTCATTGAGAATAGGTTATTGTTTATTTTCCAACTAATATTAAGGGATAATAACAGTCGACATGCATCTATAAATAGAACTTGCACATACATCTATAAATAGACCTCAACTATAAATAGAATTTTCTCATGCATATATAAATAGACATCCACCTAAAAATAGCCTATGTGGGCCCCATCTAGTGTAGGTGCTTAATTTTCACTAGGATCAAGGATGTTGTTTCTGGATGCCAATTTAACTGTTTCTTGTTGCAAACTTAAAAAAACTGTCCCTTTCACCTACATCTCAACTGGGTCTCCAATGGATCTGACATGCATACAATTAATAGTAGTAAATATTTAGTTGCATGTGAGGCCACTGATTGTGAATTAATTAATAATTAATTGACTTGATCTCTCACTAGTGTATCTTCAGTTACAACTAGCACAACTGAGTTTAACTCACTTAATTGAGTTAAAATAATTTACAACTTTCATAAATGCACTTCAAACTATATTAAAACTTTGAATCACTCAATTACAACTAATTCCACTTGCATGTCCCACCAACCAACCACTCAACTTGAAATTCCTATAGGTAATTGATTTTCCACTTCAGTTAACTATTTCCAAGTGCTCATTGAGAATAGATTATTGTTTATTGTCAAACTAATATTAAGGGATAATAATAGCCAACATGCATCTATAAATAGACATGCAATCTATAAATAGAACTTGCACATACATCTATAAATAGAATTTTCTCATGCATCTATAAATAGACATCTACCTAAAAATAGCCTGAGGCTGCATCCTAGTGTAGGTGCATAATTTTCATGGATCTTCTTATTGAATCTCAACAATCATAGGCGATGATGAATTGGTGAGCCTATTACTTATAGGCCTTCCCAAGAGCTGGCATAGTTACCAGGACTCTATGAATGGGAGGGAGAAGTTACCAGACCGGGAGCATTTGTGGTCCGACTTGGTAATAGAAGAGATAAGGTGGAGCGCCAAAGACGGGACCTCCAACACCAATAAAGAAGAATATTGTGCATTAGTCAGAAAATGAAAGAAAGCCAAAGAAAAAAGTACCAAGGTTAAGAGGGAAAGAGAGACTTGTGAAATATCAGGTGTTTTCACTATCACGAGCATGGGCACTGTGCTTCGAATTTTCCACAAAAGAAGGAAAGAAAGAAGGAGTCTACAGTTGCAGTGGGTGAGGAAATGGCTTCATATTTCGAGCTTGATTTTACTCTCATTGCATGCATGGAAAACACTGTAATGGGATGCATGTGGTATCTAGACAGCGGTGCCTCATTCCATATGATGGGGAATATATATCTCTTCAGTGACTTGGAGGAGAAGGACCTCCAGCAGAACATAGAGTTTGGAGATGACGGGAGGTATAGTGTGATGGACATGGGTATAGTTACCTTTCAGAGGGAGTCCTACTCCCCTCTCATACTAGCAGATGTTTTGTATCTTCCAGGCCTAAGGAAGAATCTTGTATCCGTAGAAGTATTGGAAGACCGTGGTTATTATGTGATGTTTAGAAAAGGAAAGGTTTTCCTTAAACACATAGCCATGGGACAGGAGAAACGTATCGGTGTAAGAGTCAAGAACTTGTATGCTCTGGAGGTCAAGGATGCATGAAAATATTTTAGGAGAAAAGCAGTGGTTAATGACTTGGTGTTTGAGAGGGAGAAATTATCTCTCAACATGCAACCTCAGAAGAAATCTCAGAAGGTTTTGGAGCAACCACAATTGGAGAAGCATAGAGGAGACCAAGTGGAAGAGTCCACTAAAGCAGAGATCTCCAGGAGGGGGGAATTTTGAGCCAAATGGGCAGAGGGAGTACATGCAACTATACCTCCAGGTGTGAGGTGGGGGGAAGTGCATATATAATCCCAAGAATAATTTTGGGCAGGGTCCATTGAGATGGTGTGTCTCATGGATCAAACTTGGCTACGACGAGCCCACAATAAAATATTAGCAGGAAGGATTTGTTAGATTAATGCAGTCAGATGTCAGGAATAAAGAAATCAGAGAGACATATGTTAGATACTCGAGCGCAGATCAGAGTTGGTAGCAGTGTAGGTGACACAAACACAAATGTTAGCAACAACACAGAGATTCCAGTATATAGGTGCAGTAGGATCCAACAGTCAGAAGACTTTGATGACAGATGCATTATACTGATTCAATTGTTCGGAGGCTATTCAGTTTCAGGAGTTGAAGGTGCAAACAACACTAGAGAATTGTTGCATGCAGAACATTCCAAAGGTACAAGATCATGATAGATTGAATTCTTTTCTTGTTGAGAGGGAGTGTTGAAATTGGCAACCAGAAAGGACAAAAATTGACCACATACTAGTGTGAGATTCAAGTCACACATTGGTTAGGAATTCAGTTACACATTAGTGCTAAATGTGGGCGTCTAATTTATTTTTCCCTTAAATAAAATTGATAATAAATTGTAATTTCATCTCATAACTACTTGTATCAGTTAACTAAGTCATGGAGACTGAGTTAGCTCAATAATTTTGAGTTGAGTGTCTAATATGAGGCATGTAGAGTGATCCTAATATTTTGGGAGTCCAGTTGCAGTTTTAGCACTAGTGTGGTGTGAGTGTAATCATTTAACTCAAATTAATCGAGTTAAAATAATTTTAACTAGTTCTAACTGAGTGATGAGCTAGTGGGAGGTCTAGTGAATTAAATTGGATTTAATTCACAAGTAGTGATCAATCATATAAATGATGATTCACTATTAATAGCTGCATGCATGTCTGTTCTAATGAAGACCCAGTTGAGAAAGAGGTTAAAGGGAAGATAACTATCAATTGTATTATTAGAAAATTTTCCAAGCGTAATTATAAATTCACATGAAGGCCATGATGGATTACACAATCAAAGAGGGTTGAATTTCCTATTTAAATGGGATTTATTTCCATAGGGATTGCATGAGAAAGGCTGGGCTTAGAAGAAGTTGAGAATTGGCTAAGTGTTTGTCAATTTTTCCTGAGAATCGCTAGTCAGTTTTGAGTAGGATCAGAGTGAAACAATCAGGAGAGTGCATGATTTTCTTGGTGTGAGAAAGCATTTTATTGTTTCATGATTCTTTTAATTTGTACTATATATGATAGAGGGGTTTTGAGAAGTTTGTTTTCCCAGATACATCTTGTTTTGTGTGATTGATAATTCCTTTCTCTTACTTGCATGTGATTGAGCGATCGTGTTTTATATTCCGCAAATATAGTAGAAGGATTCAGTATCTTGTTTTAGTACATTACATGATCAGATTGAATCCATTGATATAGATATTATATATAATTTCTACAGGTTGGGTCAGGTCATGGGCGCTCGAGTGGGCACCCCTCAAATACACGACCTGAACCATGGGGAATCGGCCCCCTGCCTTGTATGGGGCCGACTCTGAGAATCACCCCCCTTCCAAGCAGGGGAGACGATTCTTAGAATCGACCCCCTACCATACAACCTAACTGTCATGCTCTCATATCTGTGGTACTCTTCCAATCACCTATAAGTGAGTGAAACACAACCTAACCTTTTATTATTATTAATACTAAGTGAGTAGACAACGCCCCTACACAACACTTTATTAAATTATCTTCAAATGTTCTTCAGTTGTGCAGTGGAAATAAATACAATACCATAAACATTAACATGCAGTCCACATTTACAACCATACATACAAGGGAGGGGAAACTCCCTGAAATATGAGTTTTCTCGATGATGTGTTTCATAAAATAGTCATGCAACTTACAATTACAATTTAAGCCTGCATACTTCTTAAATCACAAGTAAAACATTCCCAGACTTCCCCGGGAGTGTCGTTCACTTTATGCACGCTCTCCGGGCTTATCGTGGATGTTATGCACATGTATTACAATTTCTTCATGCTTTAGTTCTTCTACCTTTGGCATACATGAGTCTACCCAAACACCAAGTTGTTCTTACAATGTGGGTCATGTTCACCCGACTCGGCCCGCACTATCGTAGTGTGAAACCTCTGCCTGAATAACCAGTCGCACCTCCATTTCGCCTGTCGCACTGTCGCAGGTTTCCAAATGCCCATAATACCCGACTTTTCTCGCGGTTGATACGTGCAATGCGTTTTAGCCGACTCTGCACGCATGATTATACCGACGCCTTTTGTTGCCTGTTCTTCTCACGGTTGGGTCACAAAAAGACGCGACTTAGCCCGAACTATTTATAAACGTAGAAACCCCAAATTTTCCCAGTTAGGAAGCTAGGACCCTTGCATTCGCCTACTGCCTCCCTTCGCTACAGCTCACCTACACTTTGCTGAAGCTTCTTTTCTTATTTCCTTATCCTTTGATAAAATTCCTTGATCTGACTTTATGATTTTAATGTCCTACACTTGCCTTATTAATATGGCCACGTGTGGACCTGTGGAGGGCCGCCCACACTTATGTGTTGGGGGCGGCCCTTCCCATCTACACATTGGCTCGTCCTGTCATATACATCAACCCAATTATTTTATTAAAGTGTTGTGTCCAATATAACTTAATATTGCTCAAGCACCAATTTATTGTCACATTGTGCCTACATGCGTTCGGGTCGTGCGGGTGCTTGGGTCGACTTGCGCTGCCCACACCCATCACACTTCCCCTACGCTCTTGTTGTCTGCTATCCACTGCGTCCGCACCTCCATCCACATGTTTCATCTCTTGGCCACCAATATTTATTCATATGCTGCCCACGCTCATCCGTCGCACGGTCGACCAAATTCACCTATGTTCGGTTCATCACATTTCGTCAGAGCGCGCCTGCCCATGTGCGTCAGTCGCACGTTTTGTTGCACGCTTGCTGAAATGTCGTCGCTTGCCACCTGATTTGGGTAACCGTTGCTCTCAGAGGTCGCTACATGAATCGTGGTCCTGACACTAACCTGCTTGAACGCATGACCCTACTTGTCCGAACTCACGACACGACCCATTCTGCCCAAACGACCCTACCCGACCTGTCTGAATCCACGACATGACCCATTCCACCCGAACGACTTGAAAATACCCACTTGAACGCACGACTTGACCTGCCCGAGCACATGACCCAATCTGACCTACCCGAATGCATGACCCGAACCATGGGGGCTGATTCTGAGAATTGCCCCCGCTTCCTGGTAGGGGGCCGATTATCAAAATTGACCCCACTTTTAGGCATGGGGGTTGATTCTAAGAATCAACCCCCCTGCTAGGTAGGGGGTTTGAGTCTTAGAATCACCCACCTTGGGTTGGGTCGTACGCTCAGGAGGGTCAGGTCATGTTATGCGTTTGGGCGGGTTAGGTCGTGGTCGGGAGCGGCGGGGGTCAGTTTTCCTAGCAGGGGGATGATTCATAGAATCACCCCCACTAGGTCGTGTCGTGCATTCAGGTAGGTTGGGTCAGATTTTGCGTTCGGGCAGGTCGGGTTGTGTCGTGCATTAAGGCGGGTTGGGTCATGCATTCAGGGGTGTCGGGCCTGGTCGTGCGTTCATGGGGTGCAAGCCTGAGCTCCGCACGATTCAACCCAACCCGAACGCACGACCTGACTTGCCCAAGCGCACGACCCGACCCGACACACCCAAACGCATGACTCGACCCTGACCCTCCCGAACGCACGAGCCGACCTGCCCAAATACACGACGTTAATGCATGACCCAACCCTTACCCGCCCTAACACACGACTCGACCCGACCTGAGCAAACGTACGATCTGAACGCACGACCGGGCTGACTGCTGTGCAGGCTCCATCCGAGCATGACGTCTTACCGCGGCCCGTGCGTGACCTACGCAGCCAAGCCCACCAGGAATGCAAAATGGTCTGATCGACCCAGTGCCCACACAACACAACGCCGACACCCCCCACCCCTCCCCAGTGGGCCGATTATGAGAATCACCCCCTCTATCTACCGGGGGGTCCAGTGTGCGTGCCTGCCCAGGCATAGTGCCCCCTCAGATAGCGAGGGGGGTTGGGGAGAAAATGTAAAAATAAAAATAATAAAATTTAAGGAACGGTTTCTCTATTTTGGTATTTTTTATGAATGTAAAAGCACATTAGACCCGGGGGGATGGTGTTTGTTAGTTTTTTTTTTTTTTAACATAATATATTGGTTTTTTTGTGATTTTATTTATTTATATGTAGATATATATTTTTGCAAGAAAATGGCATCAAGGAAGATTTCTGTCAATCTCTCTTGACCAAAATCAACAATTGGATCATCTAGAGATGGATATGAGCCCTAAAAAATGAATGCTAAACAAACCCAACCTCAGTTAATTACTGCAAATGTAGGAGATACCTCCCAAAAGGAAAATAAGTTGATTTCATACTAGAAGAAATCAAAAGAAGTGAAGCATACAAAATATGCATGGTATATGAAAGAAAAAGAAGGCAAATATTTGCAATTATATATATATATATATATATATGCTAGTAAGAGTTTTGATGATGGAAGCTATGAGATGATGGGAAAAGGACTAGACCTATATATTAGATATCATTTTACATTTCTGATGTATAATACGATGAAAGATTCTACAAGGATATGAAAACAAATCGTAAATGATATTGCACAAAATATCATAAGTATTTATATTTATATTTATGTGTTTTGCATTATATAACTCTATCATTATATTTTTAATAACTTAGTTATTATTGACATATTATGTTTTGTTTGACACAAAATTTTTGACGGTCTTTCAATTATGTTGGGGGAATCTATTTTATAGAGCAAGATATTATGAATGTAGTCGATATTTTTCATGAACATGAAGAAGAAGATATGGGAAAGAGTAAAAGAAAGTTCTTCATGATGCTACAAGAATATATAAAAGTGATCAATCTAGTAAAAAGAATAGGAATTTGAATTTTATGTTGAAGTTGAAGATGAGGAATATGTTTCCTTTACTGAGGATCAGACTAGAACTAATGTTACAAAGGAGAAGAGCCATAAAAGAGAAAAAAAATAAATTCCCAAGAAGGTCTCCCTTCTAGTTGATGTTGAGGAGATTGCTTATGTTGATGAAAATATGATAAAAAATATGAGGAAGAAACTAAAAGTCTATCATTCTGAAAAAAAAAAAAAAAAAACATGGATAGTAGTGAAGGTCCTAGTGAAAACTCAAAAGGAAGCAAGGAAATCATTACACCAGGAGCTGATTTAGAGGATGGCATTATTAAAAAAAAAAAATGCCATTCGAAATCACTTGATGAAGACAAATTTAATTGAGGGCGATCGATCATTTCAACTTAATGTCAATCAAATATACAAGACAAATGAAGGAAAATTCAAATATCAAATTAGAAATCCACACCACTTGCATGTTCACAATTTGAAAACATTGATGAGGTACAATCCATATGCACATGTGGTTGACTATTTTCTTCTTGTTGATCCAATTCAGGTTCCCAACAAAGAAACATTTGACAAGTCAAAATTTTTTGAATACAAATATTATGTACCTTGGGGAACTATTCTATAGAAGCTCAAAGGAAATTGATGGAGGGATATCCCAATAACCCGCATTTTGAAACAATGAAATGTATCATTTATCTTAGTTTAATAGATACAAAAGCAAAGTTATTGGCATGGGATCATAATACATATAATGAGTATAATATGTCTATTAATCTCATCCAAAGGGATGATTTATTCATAATGAATTTGTAGAAAAATGTGGTGGAGATAAGACAAAGGTTGATCATGCCTTTTAGAAGGAATGTTGTATGGAAATAGGTTATCAAATTGAGGAAAAAATAAATTCAAAAGGTGGCAAAGTAAATTTTTAAATAGTTAGAGGTATGGATAACATTTCCCAATTGGAAGTTAGAACTGGAGAGATATGGGAATTGATTAATGAGAATTTTGAGATGTGGGAGATCATTGGCATAAAAATCTAGAAGGTCAAGAAGTCTAAACCATTGATATGTACCAATAATAAATCAAGTCCTGAAATGAAGCTCCTTCTAGAAGATATTACTATCACACCTTGGAGAGAAATGCATGGAGTGAAGGATGAAAAAATTCTCAAAACGAAATTATATCGTGTAAAGTGAGGAGAATTATTATTCGACGAAATTTCTAAGGAATTTGTAAAGTAATTTTGTTATTTTTACTTATTTCTGGATTACAAGTTTCTGTTAAATATAATATATTGTTGTTCGTAGTTTTTGTTATACATATCACTATATTAACATTTTTTACTTTATTTATTCAGTCAAAAGATTTATATGATAATACAAGAACAAATGGTTAAACTATTGAATGAAGATAATTGGGATGATGTTGTACACAACTACCCAGATTCAAGTTCTACATCAGTGCTAGAAGATTTTTATCTTGCATTTAAAAAGGTATGTTAATTTATACATTCAATTATATTTATATTTATATTATTTAATTTTATAACTTATACATATATATTTTTTATTTCATTATAGTTGAAGAAAGATGCAAATGGAGCACTGGATAGTTTCAGAAGCTTTATTGAAATAAATAAAATGGAAAGGACAAGAAAGAAATGTCTTAGTAATGTTGAACTTGATACCAGTCTTAGTCATTTCATTTGGAATGGGCTCCACAGTATCCAATATCAAATAATACTAGGTGATTGTGAATACATGGCAAAACACATACTTGAAAGAGATTATTCCCTAGTTATTGCATATATTCCTCATGGTTTCAATATCCCAAACATTGAATATGATAGTGACCCTTATACTTATCATGCTTTTAGTAAAGTGTTTGCGAGATTTCTAGAATTCACAACATCACCATTTTGGAGATTTGTGACATTTTATTCAGGCACACAATTTGCAATGTTATTAACAAGCTTCAATGGAAAAGCAAAGTCAAGGATGCCACTTACATGGTAAGACATTGAAATTGTATGTTTGATTAATGTTAAAAAAATCATTTATGTACAATTTATTTGAAATTTTACTATTTCATGTTACAGACAAAAGTCAAATCTTATTGGTTGTGGAGATCAACCAATTATAAGTGATTGTCAGTTCATTCATGTTGAAAGTTGGACAAAAGATGATAGCTATAAGCCTATGGTTTTCAATCAAGTAGATGGAAAGAGTCATAACCAAGTACAAGTCCATGATGTTGTTGTAAAAAAACTAACATATGAATATAAAGAAGCAAAATGAGAGATAGTTAACATATATCAAAAACCACAATCATTGATTAACTATATTTTAGATTTATGTTCAAATGAAGGAGATTGGGTTTTGGATTTATTTTGAGGCCTAGGTAAGTTTATTATATAAAATTGAATTTCAATATTTTATTTTTTATTTTTTATGTGTTTATACTAATTTATATAATTATTTCTTTTGTACTTGATGATTAGGTACAACACTAGCATGTTGCTTAAAAAAAGGAAGAAATTGCATTTCTATTGATAAAGACCCAATACAATGCAAATTTATTCAACAAAAAATTAATACTCTCCAATTTATTCCATATGCAATGCAAGAAGTTGGTTTGAGGAAAGGGGATTTTAATGAATCCCGTGTGGAAAAAAAACAAAAGGAATCTCAACGACCATTAGATGGAATGATTGGAAAGACATACTTTAGGAGATTCACAGACATAAGAGATCTATCAGAAGAGAAATATGACCAAACTGAAGCAAAAAATATTGTGGAAGAAGACAATAATGAAACTATTGAAGATGAAGAGTTTGGGTTACGTGATATTATTGATTAAATTTTTGTTAAGCTTGAAACTGAAGCTCATTTTTTGTAACTATTTAGTTATACTTGTAATGTTTTGACTTTGACATTATTGAGAATAATAAGAATTTAGTTATTGTTACTATATGTTTAATATTTGTATTATGTGATTTTCACTATATTTTTTATGTGAATCATTTAATTTTAAAAAAAATGTGATTATTATTAATTTTTGACATAAAATTCATAAAATTGTTATTTTTTATACTTTTTTTTTTGTTAATTTTTTTTCCTATAAAAATGGTTTATTTGACATGTCACTTTTAGCAAAAAAGACTCAAAATGTGTATTTTTTCTGTTATATTTATATTGAAAATGTGTATTTCTTATGTCAATTGTGTTTTTAGTGACAAATATTTCTTGTACAAAGAAATATTATTTGACAATATATAAACTATATAGAAGATAAAAACTTTAAAATTTTGAATCTTTTTATTATAACACTGCAAAAAATCAAAGATCGCACTACAAAAAAGAAAGAAAAGAAAAACAAAAAAAGAAAACATGAAAAACACTTCAAAAAAATATGCCAGGGAAGAAGAAGACGAGTACTTCAAAAATTGTCAAATTTAGAAAATAATTATTAGCATTTAATACATCATAAAATTTAAGTAAAAAATAAGTCTTCTAAAAGAAGGGGATGATGCTGGCATCAACACTTTCCAAAATCAACATAAAAGTCAATAACATTTTAAAAATAATGTTTATACTTGGTACATAAGAAAATTTAAAGTGTCAAAAGCATATTTAAAAAAAATTAAGAGAATTTTGAATCAACACTTTTCAAAATGAGATGATTTTTTTGCTACCTAAAAAAAGTGGGTACTCGTTTCCATTCCCATTTCAAAGTTTACATTGTTGGACACACTTTCACTCCTGCTAGATGCCTGAAGGTCTTAGGCCGTTAACTAGTTTCCTTACGTTTAAGGAAGACAAGCTATAAGCCAAGCACAAACATTTTTAGGGCATACTCCAGGCCATATATATATATATATTTCAAATTCATATTCAATAATGAAAGCATAAATATATTGATGTTTGCATAATTGAATTAAATATTGAAATTTCCTAATCCATACTAATCATTCATCCATACACTATGATATTCAATAATGAAATACATTGATCTATATTCATCATTTCAGAATATATATTAATTTAGAAATTAAATTCATCATTATCTATTCTAGATTCTAAATTAATTTAAAATTTAAATTCGTCATTCTAGAATCTAATTAGTACTAAGTAAATTTAGACAATAGTTGACACTGAAGTCTGAAGACTAGAATTTTAAATTGATATTATAACTCAAAGTAAAAAATAGTAAAGAGTGACAAATCAACGAATCAGTCTAAGGTCATCTATATCTAGAATTAAGACTCAAAAGTTAAAACTAAAAATTAAAAATGGACAATGAGCGTTGAAGGAGCATCGCGGGGGAAGAGGCAACATTTAACTGGTAAGTTAGTTAACGCCATGAGGTAAGTTGAGTAGAGGTAATCTTGGTAAGTCGAATGAGATAGTTAGGGATTGAAAATTACTTTAGGTTTTGATATATGTTATTTATTTTTCTTTTTCTTTTTAAATTTTATTTATTATTATTTTTTTTAAATTTCAAGGGTTATTAGATAAAATTGAGGGGACACGTCGTCCCTCAAAAGGAGTGCTTTTAGGCTTACCGATATTTATTAAATTATAGTTATAGACACTCATACATGATAGAATCTAATGGAAACATTCCAATCTCGCCAATCCTGAAATCTTGAAAAATGTTAAGTTTGATGGATTTTGAGTGGGATCTAAAATTCTACTTTATCCATATGAAATCCAATAAGGTCACAACCACTCTCAAACATCCAAAGTCAATTAATGGTAATGTTAAAAATCTAATAAAAAGTATGAAAATGAAAGATAAAGGAGAAAGTGAGTTTTACTTCAAGAATTTAACATCACCATTAATTATATAGCATTAGTAAGGCCCTAGGATTGAATATTAAGCTTCACGACTCACAAATTATTGTTTCCAAGAAAAATTAAAGGGGACCCCTAGCCCTTTCTTAGGGGAATACCCACAAGCACCCATTTTGGGGAAGAACCTCCCCCACATTGGGGAAACGTTTCCCTTGCGGTTCCCCATGTTTCCCCAAAAAGGGGACGTGGGAAAAATTTTCGCCAGGCATCCCCATCCTAGGTGCGTGGGAAGCGTGAGGTGCGTACACCCCACCTTGGGAACAAGAAAAAGTCCCCGTTGAACACCGATAAAACACAACCTTTTAAATAAATCTATAGCTTATAATAATTTCTTATTATATATATATAATATTTTTCCATAACATTAATATGGAAATGAAACCTTTCCAATAAATTGTGTAGGTCAATTTCACCTAAATTTATATTTATAGAAACAATATAAATGATTTTTTAACTCAATGTTGAACATGTGTTGGAGTGTCGAGAGACTATCTTTGTGTGAATCATAGGAAGAAATGTTTTGCAAAAGCTAAATGTGTTTCTATGTCTATCTCAATATTGATATTTATATTTTATATTAATATAAGATAAGGATTAAAATAAAAATTAATAACGTCAAGTGTAAATTAAAAAAATATTTTATTGGTAATTTTTTTTGTACGATGTGTTGAGATTCAACAAGATGATGATCCTAGTGAAAATTAAGCACCTACACTAGGCGGGGCCCACAGGCTATTTTTAAGTGTATGTCTATTTTTAGAATGGATGAGCAAATTCTATTTATAGATGATGTTCTATTTTTAGATGTATGTGCGAAGTCTATTTATAGATCACATGTCTATTTATAGATGCATGTCGACTATTATTATCCCTTAATAATAGTTGGACAATAAATATTAATCTATTCTCATGGAGCACTTGAAATCAATTAACTGAAGTGGAAAAACAGTTAGCTGAAGGAATTTCGAGTTCTATGGTTGGTTGGTGGGACATTCAAGTGGACTTAGTTGTAACTAAGTGATTCGAAGTTGTAACAGAGTTGGAAGTGTAGTTATGTGAGTTGTAAAGTAGTTTAACTCAGTTAAGTGAGTTAAACTCAGTTGTGCTAGTTGTAACTAGTTGTAACTAAAGATAAACTAGTGAGAGGTTAGTGAATTAAATATTAAATTAATCCACATGGAGTGATCTCACATGAAACTAAAGATTTACTACTGTTAACTACATGCATGTCAGATCCAGTGGAGACCCAGTTGAGAGGTAGGTGAAAGGGAAAGTTGACTATTAGTTGTACTATATTGGATTGCACTTTTGCAAGCCAAACACACATTGGATATGCTCATGAGGATTGCGCAGTAAAGGAGGGTTTGATTGTATCTAATTGGTATTTTTAATCAACTTGGATTGCGTAGTGGAGGCAGGCTGTTGTGACGCAGAAAATTGGCTAAGGCATTTTCCAAATTTCTGCATGACAGTGTGAGACGATTGTATATTGTATTGAGAGCTCTTGGAGTAGAGTTTTGCATGATATTGTTTCATGATCCATGATATATACATAATATATGATAGTGGGGTGTTTAGCTTTATGCTTTCTTAGTAAACATCTGTGTTATGTGTGAATGATATTTCTTCATGTGTTTGCAATTGGTGATCGTGTTTTAAATTTCCGCAAAGATTTTTTGTAGAAGTGATTCTGTATTTAACAGTGGCATATAATTGTCAGTTCAGGAGAATCCAAGCAATACATAATTGTATTAAAATCTCTACAAGGTGAATATTAAATCAAAAGGAAATACTAAAGGTTATATCATGAAATAGATAGTCAATGTCAATCTCTAGCTAGGGATACCTGACCATAACTAAACTAGAATCCTCCTAAGGGAGGATTAGGATTCCAAAACATAAAAAAGAAAATACAAAAAACACATTATATCTGAAGTAATGTCCTAATATGTACTGGCTACCAAGAGTAGCAATAGATATATGCAACAAAGATACTATATTGAAGATATTGAGTCAGAAATTGCGATCCATGATGTTCATGTGGCTATGAAAGTGATCCCTAGATTGGAGAGAATCGTTGCTATGTTTTTTTCTATCAACTAGTGTGCGCCCTAGAATAAACTCCAAGTGCTATTATAAATCAATTGTCTGCATATATTGTTTGGAACACCCTCTAGTGTGCCCTATAATAGGAACTATTGTTTAACACTTAGCATTATCCACGGGAGTACCAATAGGATGAACAGGCCTCACATTAAAGTTTTATATCCAGTGGCAAGTATTAAATTAAATCGGGCCGAAAAGAGAAAAGGTGGTGAAGCACACATATATTGAGACAAATGGATAAACAGCACTAAGCGGTGAAAGGCGGAACAATAATGAACATCTAACACAAAATTAAAGGGGACGCGGCATTGTATGTCAACCCATATTATTGAAAAGGGCCTCGGGTTATGTACGACAGCATATGGAGTAAGTCCGAGGGGGTCGAGCTGCGGGGAAAGGACGAGACCCTTACCCCCGCGGACTTGCAACACGTGGCATGGTAAGATCTCACGGTAGGGAAATATTAGCAAGGGTGGGCCGCGGGATGTGATCTCGTGGAAAAATAAAGATGGGCCCGCGCAGGGAAGAAAGGCAAGTGTTAGTCCGGAAAAGGGAAATTATGTGCTGTAAAGATTGGACTGCGTACGTGGATAAAAGGTAAGGTAAGTCCAGTAGGTCAGCTGGTACTAAGACCCGTACCAGTTTTTAACCCGACACGAGGCGCTCACCTACACCTTGATATACCCAATCCCCACGCGCCACGTGTCTTAGTGTCAGTGTCCTTACGACACTTGCCTTCTGTCGTCTTACTTATCCGCCTTTTCACCCAAGCAGTTCACCCCAATGGTAACAAACTCCTGTATTTCTCTCTGGTAAATCGTCACAGGTCGTTTTCTACGGCGAATACTGAGTGGGGAAGAACGCCGGGTATATCCAAGTCACTGTCACGGTTCCCCTCGTCGCTTTCCCGAGCATTGTCACCCTCTGTTCAGGTATTCCATTTTCCGTTTTCCCTCTTTTCCTTTCTCTCTTTTCGAAATTGTTGAATGTCTGCCATGGGAATAGGAACGCCCAAGAAAAACGAACCTGAAACCCCCCAACTCCATGAATCCAGAAACCCCCCTGGTTTTGAACCCCTCTGTGACTTACAGGCGGGTATCTGCGACCCTAAATATCCTTTTGACATACGCAGTATCAAGCCCCTGCTGTTTGGTCGCCACTGCAAAAATGCCGACCGTTTCCGAGTTGTCGCGTCTAGCTTCTATCACCATATCACTCCCCAGGTCCATTCCTGTGTCGACTTTATCGTTTGGCTCAGAGACTCCTATGATGTACATCGGGACGCTTTTGTTTCTCCTCAGGGGAACGTAATTTTTTCCCTTTCCCCCGATGTTATCAGACAGGCCCTCCGTTTCCCTTCCAATGACACATACTTCAGCTTCAAAGATGAAACCTTGCTCGCTCAGTTCAATAAGCTGTCAAGAGAAGCTGGCCCTTCATAGCCTCCATAACCATTGACCGAGGAGCAGCGCCACCACTCCATTGGGCCATTTTGATTAGTCCTATTGCCGTAAATTCCGACTGTTGTCCCTTTCTTCGGCCAAGCCTCCCTTCTTGTTGGGGAACCAACGCCCCGGCCGTGCTCATGCTCCCCGATCGATACACAACACTTCTAGAAACGGAAAGGGATCGGTCGATGTCCAAACGGGAAAGCAACTCGGCTCAAGGCCACTATTTATGTCGTCACAATCCTCGAGAAAGAGTTTAGTCTCCTCCACGGCACGATTTAGATATCGGCTCCCAACTCATGCGGACATTCACACTCTCGGGGAAGCATTCATTAAAGTGGAGAAGCTCACGGCTATGGTGGTGAAGATAACGGCCCGATGACGGGCGGCTGGGTTGCGGGTCGGCTTCACGCTAGTTCCTGCAACGACGTACTCCTCCAACAACATCATAGCAACCTCAACTCAGCAGCACTCATGACATTTCAGTTTACTCACAATATGGCCTAAATGGCCTTCTTACTTTCATTTAGTTATGTTTTTTAAAATTTCCGAGTGGGTTGTCTTTCCTCCACTCTCGCATTTTTACTTTTACATCAAACATTGGTCTATGTTCTGTTTTGAAATCGGCCCGGGGCCTGTTTACGCATGATGGAAGGACTGTTGCCCCATCATGGAATTTTGTTGTTTTGATAATGACCGGTAACAAATTTTGTCATGCGAAGAAGATATTTCCCTGAAATATCTTCTCGCTGGAAGGTAAAAGGGAATCCTATATAAGACAGAGAAAAGAAGAAACAAGGGTTCCAATTCTTGAGAAAATTGATTGTGTAAGGATTTCCTGTGTTTATGTTTTGTGAAGACTCAGATACAAATGTGAAGAGCCCGTCGGGTCTCAATGATAAGGAGCTTCATTTTAATAAGGATTCTGGACTTGGTGTTATGGTAGTGTGCGTTTCTCTCTTGCTCGTTGCAATGTTGTGTTCCATTCATCTATATTCATTTTTCTAGTATTACGCCCTGGAATGCGAGTATCCCTTGTCTTTGATATAAATTTATCGCACTGATACTTATATCATTAGCTGTCTGATACTTTAAAATGGCTCAGGAGTAATGCATTGTTTCATTTTCAACTCACCCGTATCTCTGCTATATTAGCTGTTATGAAATGTTATTGTCTAGAGTTCTCGGCATGTATGGATTCTTAACTATTTAAGCCCGTCATATGCTACGAAGTTCTTCTTAGTAACATCTTTTTGACAGTTGATATCTTCTTCTTGCTATACATCCCTGCAGTCGTCTTCATATATATACCTTTTCTACCATATATCATGAATCTGGCCCGGTTTATAATGAGCTGTCTTAAAATTGTCTGATGCATTAGTTTTTGAGTGTAGCACTACGTCAGTTCAATATTACTCTTAATGCATCAAATTATCGAGATTTTTGGTCCCACTCTAGTGTTATTTTCTGTTTCCAAAGGAATTGTGTGAGAGCTCTGTCATGTGAAAGTGTTGAAAGTTGTATTTAATCCTCTTCTCTCTACACAGTAATAAGATGTCCTAGGCACTGGTCTATAACAACTCTAGGCTGTCTCTAGGAGTTACAACATCTTTTTGGCGCCGTTGCCGGGGATCGAAGTTGAAGAAATTTAAGTCCCTGGGCCTCGACAAAACCCGACCACTCTTCAGTTAGGTGAGCACGAAGAGTTGAGAGTTGTGCATACCTCACCTTGGCGACTCCACATTCATATTTCAGATAAACATATTTGCAGTCCTGGCTCCCCGTAAGCCACACCTAAGGTTAGATACATCTCAGTCAAGGACACCCTCTGTGTCTGACCCAGAGCGAATCCTACATAGAAGAGGCTGGAGAGAAAGGCCACCAGTTCATACTGATATTCCTGAGTTTTCCCTTGAAAACTTTCCATATCTTCAGCCCTCCTCTTCTCAGGTCGCCCAAATACAAACCTCTAACCCTATTATAAGAGATACTGGTTATTATTCAGATAGCCCTTATCGAGAAGGTGTCTGTATCAAAGACGAAGCTGAGTCTAGTTATATTCCACATTATTCTTTTCATCCTACCCCGGAAGTTGAAGAGGTCAAAGAGGTCACTGAAGTATCTGTTGTTGACAGCCCTACCTTCTCATCAAGTTCTCAAGCTGCTGTTCACTACATCCCCATCATTATTCATACTCAACTCCCACCACCTCCTCCACCACTCACTTCTCAGGCTCTCATTCTACCTCCGCCTCCCCCAATGGAAAATATACCTGGCTTTTTACAAAATAGGTATGCCCCTTTACAGCTGCCTGCAGTCCTAAATGACATGCCACAAGACTATTTAAAGATTCTGCCCAGATTCAACGGGGAGAACGGCGTTGATGCCTACAAGCATGTTGAAATCTTCTGCTCTTTCGCAGAGAACTTTAATGTGGAACATTTGGACGTGGTTCTGAGATTGTTCGTGCAGTCCCTAGACGGGGAGGCTAGAAAATGGTTTAAGTCTCTCGCAGCTAATTCCATCAACACCTGGGAGGCTATGGAAGAAGCTTTCGTGAAAAAGTGGGGAGATAGGAAAGATCATGGGGATACCTTAACCGAGTTCAACACCCTTAAAAAGAAGCATAATGAAGGGGTATCAGAGTTCATCAGAAGGTTTAACAAATTGTATTACAACCTCCCAGCTGAGATGAAGCCCCACCAGACTGTTGCCAAGGTTGTTTTCGTGGCAGCATTTGATTCCGAGTTTGGTTTCTCGTTGAGGGAGAGAAAGCCAGCCACTCTGGACGATGCACAGACAGATGCGTTGGAAATAGAAGCAAACTTTGTCTCGACTGGTAAGTCCAAAGTAAAGCAAGAACATGATACTAGAAGAAGAGGCAAAGAAAAAGTATCTACTTCAAGTCAAGGCAGAGACTCAGCAAATGACAAGATCGAAGAGATGAATAAAATGATCAAGAATCTCTCTAGCAAGTTGGTCAAGCTAGAGATGGAAGCTAAGAATTCTCCACCAAAGAACTTTCAGAATGCTCCAAACAGAGGATTCAATCCTCAATACAGAAAACCACCCTTGCAGATACTGCAGAGGGGACAGAAGGAGCAACAAGACCAAGTACCACACCCTTTGTACTTGGAAGGACAAATGGAGGCTTCCCACGAAGACCCCTCCTATGAGCAAGATGAAACATGTCCTGTCTTCTCAGACAATGATGACATAGAGTGTCCTGTGCAAGAAAGTGAAGAGGGAGAACTACAACCTCACTCATAAGCGAAGAATAACGAGGATGCTGAAGAGCCAGAAATCGATGACTATTGCAAACAGTTCGTTGATTTCATGCAAGCCCAGTTTAACAGGAAATATGACCTCAGGTCCTCCAGGAAAAGAACACGCACTCAAGACGAAGAGGAAGATGCACCCCAAAGGTCAGCACCGGCACAGAAAGGGGCCAATGCTCAAGAATCCCCGGACAAAGGTAAGAAGCCCCTTAACCAATCTCTGCAAACTGATAGTCACATGCCTTCCTCCTCCCAAGTAGCTGTGTCTCCTGTGAATAAACCTCCAGTTAGTGAAGTTAAGCCTCCCATGCCAAACAAAGAGTCAAAAGAAAAGGAAGTGCCACTAGAGAAGCCTTCATCTTCCTTCAGTTTGCAAAAGGAACTTGAAAAAGTTAAAATACCGGTCCCTCTATCTGAATTGCTGAAGCAGCCTGCCTATCAGTCACAGGTCTCCTCTTTCATTTCTGCTCCTGAGGTCCCACATATTCCAGACAGTCTCAATTTTCAAGAATAAAGGCCCATGGTAGTGTTCGGCCCCCATGTCGAGGAATTAGATTCCTCCACCCCTCCATTTTACATATCCTTGGTAATCCATGACTTACTGTTGCATAACTGCATGTTAGACTCAGGAGCGTCCCACAACCTGATGCCCCTGTCTGTCATGGAGCAATTGGGGCTCCAAATCACTCGCCCATATAAAGATCTTTACTCTTTTGATTCCAAAAGAGTAAAATTCTTAGGCATGATCAAAGATCTAGCAGTCACCCTGGCTCAAATCCCGGCCAAGAGTGTGGTAATGGATATCGTAGTGGCTGACATCCCAGCCCGCTTCGGTATGCTATTGTCGAGGTCTTGGGGGACTAGAATTGGAGGATCAATCAAGCTGGATCTGTCATATGCTACCATTCCGGTCTTTGGTGGTCAAGAAAGGAGACTGTACCGAGAGACCAGATTTGTCAAAACAATCACAAAGGCAGGTGATTCAGTGAATTCCCCAGTTTACAGCAGAGAGGGAGATTTCTCCTGTCTAATGTTGGAGGAAGATCAGGACTATGCCCATGAACCCTCGTTCTACCAGTTAAAGATTGATCTATCAGTACAGGACCATGAATCTGACATCTGGACACTCCACTTTGATGGAGCAAACTCCAAGGAAGGAAATGGGGCTGGAGTGTTGCTTATCTCACCTATGGGCCAATGGGTCCCCCTGTCTTTCAAACTAGAATATGAGGCCACAAATAATGTGGCTGAGTATGAGGCACTCATATTGGGGTTGCAAACAGCAAGAAGCATGAAGATACAGAATCTAAAGGTGATGGGAGACTCCGAGTTGGTGGTGAGGCAAGTAAAAAACCAGTGTCAATCGAAACATCCGAGGCTAAAGGCCTACAGAAACGAAGTGTGGGATCTTGTGGATAATTCTTTTCTGGCATTTAACATTCAGTTTATGCCCAGGGAACAGAACAGAATGGCAGACTCCTTGGCTGTGGCTGCTAGTACATTCCGCCCACCTCAGAACCCTCTTCTGAGATATGAAATTGAAGTAAGATACCGGCCTTCGATCCCTGATAATGTCAAGCACTGGCAGGTCTTCGAAGATGAGGAGCAGGTGAAGAGGTTTTTAGAGACCGTGGGGGAGTTTTCCAATCTAGAGATTGACAACTGTGAAGAAGAAGAAGTCGCGGACGTCCTAGAGGACAAGCTTGAAGAGAAAATAGCTGGTCACAGATTCCTGCAGTTGAAAGGGAAGGTCATTCCCCGAGGGATGGTACCTTTGGAGAGACTGTTCAATAAAGATGATGTCCCATTACAGCCAAACAAAATGGTGACCGAGGACCAGGTCAAAGATCTCAATCTGGGTACGAAAGAAGATCCAAAGATTGTGAAGCTCTCGAAGAAAGTTCCAAATGAATACAGACAGTCGTACCAAAAGCTGTTTCAAACCTACAAAGACGTCTTTGCTTGGTCGTATCAAGATTTGAAAACCTTTGATGTCAGTGTGATGCAGCATAAAATTCCATTGAAGACAGATGCAAACCCCACAAGCAAAAGCTCCGACAGATTAATCCCCTGTTGCTACCCTCGATTGAGCAAGAAATAAAAAAGTTACTGAAGGCTAAAATTATAGTGCCACTAAGGTATTCTGAATGGGTGGCCAATTTAGTCCCAGTACGCAAGAAGAATGGTGAAATCAGGTTATGTGTGGATTTCAGAAACCTGAACAGGGCATCTCTAAAAGACAACTATCCACTACCAAAGATGGATCATATTCTGCAAAAGGTGGTAGGGGCCTCTAGAATGTCCATGATGGATGGGTTCTCGGGCTATAATCAAGTGGTTGTATTCCCGGAGGACCAGAAAAAGACAGCTTTCACCACGCCCTGGGGGACATTTATGTATGCCAGGATGCCATTCGGACTGATCAATGCAGGGGCTACGTTTCAGAGAGTGATGGACATAACCTTTGTTGGAGAACAGGATAAGTTTCTGGTGGTGTACCTAGATGATATAACAGTCTTTTCAAAGGATGATGTCGAGCACGTTCAGCATTTGCAGAAGACCTTTGAGAAATGTAGGAGGTATGGACTCTCTCTTAACCCTCAAAAATCTTTCTTTGCATTAGAAGAGGGTAAACTCCTAGGACATATAGTAACTAAAGATGGGGTCAAAATCGATCCTAAAAGGGTGGAAGCTATAAACGGTATATCCCTCCCCAGAAACAAGAAAGAAGTACAGGTATTCCTGGGGCGGATCAATTTTCTCAGAAGATTCATTCCCAACTATGCCGAAATAGTTAGACACATCACAGATATGTTAAAGAAGGATAATGAGGTAAAATGGGCACCGGAGTCAAGGCAGGCCTTTGCCAGGATCAAGATTGCGTTTGCTGAAGCTCCCGTGCTGGCAAAGCCTGACTTCACTGAACCCTTCATGATTTTCTCTTTTGCATCACCTCACACGGTGGCAGGGGTCCTTCTACAGAAGAATGGGGATGGGTATGAGCAACCCATTGCTTTCTTTAGTCAAGTTCTTCATGATGCAGAGCTAAAATACAACATACTGGAGAAACAAGCTTATGCCCTGGTAAAGTCCTTAAAGGCATTTCGCATGTACATTTTACAATCTCATGTTACTGCTTTTGTACCCACAGCAGCAGTTAAGGACATCCTCGTGCAGGGAGACAGTGAAGGCAGAAGGGGCAGGTGGATCGCGAAGATACAAGAATATGACCTGGACATAAGACCCACCAAGTTAATTAAAGGAAAGGGGTTAGCAAAGATTTTATCAGAATCGAACCACCAAGCTCTGGGCATCCACTTATCCATGATCGCAAGTGAAGCATCTGAGGAACAGACAGGGAGACAAGAGGTGGAAATGGCTACTCAAAAAATACAGATGAAGTATCTCACTAGCCTCTGGTACAAAGAAATTGTTGAGTACCTCCTGACACTCAGCTGCCCACCCAGCTGTGATAAGTCCAAATATAGAGCCTTGAGGCTTAAATCTCAGAAGTATGCTGTAGCTAATGGTCAATTATATTGGAGAGATCCTTCAGGGATACTGCTGTTATGTCTCATCGAAGGGGAGGTAGGGAACATCATAGCCGAATTCCACGAGGGGATCTGTGGAGGGCATTACAGCTGGAGGAGTACAGCTCAGAAAATTTTGAAGGCCGGTTTCTACTGGCCTAAACTATTTGGAGATGTCTTCACTTGGGTCAGAGCATGTGACAAATGCCAAAAGTTTGCTGAAAAAAAGAAGCTAGCAGCCCTACCCCTGATCCCTGTGCACGTTGATGAGCCTTTCAAGCAATGGGGTATTGAATTCATAGGTGAGATCCACCCACCCTCCAGTGGGCAGCACAAATGGATTTTGACTGCTACAGATTACTTCACGAAGTGGGTAGAGGCCATTCCTGCACGAAATGCCACAGACACGGTGATCATAAAATTCATAGAAGAGAACATCATTTCCAGGTTTGGATGTCCTGCCAGGATAGTCACAGACAATGCCCAAGCTTTCAAATCTGCTAAAATGGTGAATTTTTGTCAGCAATATAACATCACTCTGGGCCACTCCACAGCTTACTACCCACAGGGAAATGGTTTGGCCGAATCATCTAACAAAATGCTGGTCAGAGCTCTGAAGAAGACAATAAATGAAAATCAGAGAAACTGGGACTCCCAACTGAAATTTGCTCTGTGGGCAAACAGGATAACCAGTAAAAGGGCAACGGGAAAATCTCCTTATGAACTAGTATACGGACGAGCAGTTGTATTCCCTATACAGTTAGCTTTACCTGTTGCTCGTTTCATGCAGGAAACCCAGGAAGAACCGGATGGTATGACAATCAGAATCAATCAGTTGATTGAACTGGAGGAAACGCGTATTCAGGTGAACCAGAAGCTTGTGGATTACCAGGAGAAGATGAAAGAGTTGTTTGATCAGCACACAAAGGATAGAAAGCTGCAGGTGGGAGACTTAGTTCTCAGGTGGGATGTACGAAGGGCCGATAAAGGCAAACATGGTAAATTTGACCCCCTATGGTTCGACCCCTTCAAGATTGCAGAGCAGGGAGGAAATAATACATTTAAGCTGGAGAATTTACAGGGAGATCTGTTGGAAGCCCCTGTAAACGGGCAATTCCTCAAACCATATTTCAAATTCTGAGGCAGGCTGAAAAGGCCTGACTGTATTATATTGTATATTAGTTGCTTTTTTTCTTTTTCTTATCATAGATTATGCATGAGTCATGATGATCTGTACAGGGCAGAGCTCCAAAAGCCGAAAAGTGTTGTTCAAAGGAGATGTACAGGCGGTCTGTGTAGTTCTCGACACGTTCAGGGACAAACGTGTCGTCCCCAGGTGGAGCCAATGTTGTTTAACACTTAGCATTATCCACGGGAGTACCAATAGGGTGAACAGGCCTCACATTAAAGTTTTATATCCAGTGGCAAGTATTAAATTAAATCGGGCCGAAAAGAGAAAAGGTGGTGAAGCACACATATATTGAGACAAATGGACAACATTTACTAAGCGGTGAAAAGTGAACAATAAATAGACATCACACAAGTAAAGGGGCCAACGGCATTGTATCGAAACCACCATGAGCCTCGGGTTATATGCAGCGGCCTGGACCATAAGTGAGAGGTGGCTAGAGCTTAGAGACAGAGACCCTTACCATGAGACTTTGCTGTGTGGTAAGATCTCACGACAGAAGATTAGCAACCCCCGACGCTGAGGACGTGATCTCGTGGCAAAGTAAAGATGGGCCCACGTAGTTGAGAAAGATAAGTGTTAGTCTGGAAAAGGGAAGTCATGCGCGGTAAAGATTGGACAGCTTATGTGGCTAAAAGGTAAGGTAAGTCCAGTAGGTCGGCTGGTACTAAGACCCGTACCAGTTTTTAACCCGACACGAGGCGCTCACCTACACCTTGATATGCCCAATCCCCACGTGCCACGTGTCTCAGTGTCAATGTCCTTACGACACTTGCCTTCTGTCGTCTTACTTATCCGCCTTTTCACCCAAGCAGTTCACCCCAATGGTAACAAACTCCCGTATTTCTCTCTGGTAAATCGTCACAGGTCGTTTTCTACGGCGAATATCGAGTGGGGAAGAACGCCGGGTATATCCAAGTCACTGTCATGGTTCCCCTCGTCGCTTTCTCGAGCATTGTCACCCTCTGTTCAGGTATTCCATTTTCCGTTTTCCCTCTTTTCCTTTCTCTCTTTTCGAAATTGTTGAATGTCTGCCATGGGAAGAGGAACGCCCAAGAAAAACGAACCTGAAACCCCCCAACTCCATGAGTCCAGAAACCCCCCTGGTTTTGAACCCCTCTGTGACTTACAGGCGGGTATCTGCGACCCTAAATATCCTTTTGACATACGCAGTATCAAGCCCCTGCTTTTTGGTCGCCACTGCAAAAATGCCGACCGTTTCCGAGTTGTCGCGTCTGGCTTCTATCACCATATCACTCCCCAGGTCCATTCCTGTGTCGACTTTATCGTTTGGCTCAGAGACTCCTATGATGCACATCGGAACGCTTTCGTTTCTCCTCAGGGGAACGTAATTCTTTCCCTTTCCTCCGATGTTATCAGACAGGCCCTCCGTTTCCCTTCCAATGACACGTACTTCAGTTTCAAAGATGAAACCTTGCTTGCTCAGTTCAATAAGCTGTCAAGAGAAGCCCGCCGTGCCTTCATAGCCTCCATAACCATCGACCAGGCAACTGCCTTGCCTCCATTGGAGCCATTTTCATCGAGTCTGTTTGCCGAAGAAGTTCGACCTGTTCTGTCCCTCATCGCCGGCCTATTGGGGGTAGGGAGCCCGGAAGACATCTCTTCAGTATGCATTCGCTTTTTGTGGCTTATGTCACAGAATGGGGTTACATTGGATATTCCAGGTTTCCTTTCCTTGACCATCCTGACCCAATTTCGGGAGCTCGCCCAAGTCCGAAAGTTTCGTTTTTTCTCGTTGGTGTTCTACCTCTTCCTGTTCCAGCATGCGGACAAGTTCAATCATTTGGGGTTAGATAGGATGTATTCTGAGAATTCCCAGCCCAGACCAGTCTTCGACTGGAATTACTCTGTCCGTCAGTTGCCCAGGGGAGAGGGTTATGTCAATTTCGTGAACACCTTCATGTCTATTGCTTACACCATCATTCACGATGCGCCTTCCCCTAGGGTTTTCCCAGAGATGAAACGCTGGCTACAGGATGGGAAATACCAGTGCACCGGTGATTGGTTCCTGTCTGAAGATTATACTGAAATTCGAGTCTATGGAGCCGAAGTTGCCCCATACCGGCTGCCAGCTTTTCCCATCCGACGAGTTTACGCCCTAGAATACATACGGCAAGCCCTCAAAGCTGACCAAATCCATTTTGTTCCTGCTAAGAAGGGCTACATCTTAAAGCTTCCTGACCAAATCGGCCCCTTTGTGGTAAACTCTAGATATGCCCTCCCAATTGTCGAAAAAATGTTGCAGAACATGGACCTGAAGTTGGGGGAGAGCTGGGCCTATGACCCACGGGAAATCATTTCAAATAAAAGAAAGAGAAACAGGTCTGCGCCCTACATTCATGAGTCCAGGCCATTTCTGGAGTGGAGGGCTAACCTTGAAGTCTGGCCTATGTTTTCGCAGATGGAGACAGACTCTTCTGCTATAGGAGGAGAAGAAGAAGTGGACAAAGGCACCAATGAGCAAGAGGTCGGTACTTCAGGAGCAGCACCACCACCACCCAAGAGGCAGAAGGTGGCCACCAGCGAAGCTGAAGTCATCGGGGAAGGGATAATATTGGAGCCCTTTACGAAATTTGGTCAATTCGATAAGGGCAAGGCGGGTATAGTGGTACTGAGAGACAGTGTCGCCTCCTCTGACTACACTGAAGTCACGCAAGCCATCGTTGAGCCCACTCCTTCCGGGGGCCTTACAGAAAGAGTGATAAATAAAGCTGGCATCAAGAGGACAAATACGGAGACCGAATTGGGAGTTTCGTTGAGACCTCTTTTACTAGGCTCTCGAAGCTTGTTTGAGTGGGCAAAGCACAGTACGTACGCCAGCCAGGGGCTATCACGGACCCCACGGTCGGACGTTAGAGAGTTATAAGGTGCTTGAATTGGCTATCGATATGCAGAAGGTACCGGTACAGGACATGACTGACCTGTTCCAGACAGTCTGCGACATGATGAAAGACAAGCTTTCACAGATCACCCTTGCACTAAGGAAGACAGAACAAAAACACGACAACCTGAGGGATTCCCTTGTAGCAGAATAGAGTGCTTTTCGTGCCAACGCACATCAGGTGCGCATTCTTCAGGAGCAGATCAGACACTCGGACGAAGGGGGGAAGGGAATGCAAGCTGCATTGATAGCCAAGTTGCAGAAGGACATTACAGCGGCTAAGAAACGGGCTCACATGCCGGCTTCACATCTGGTACAGAATGATGAACTGGTGCAAGTGGAGCTAGAGAAAAATGAGCTGTCTGCTATGCTTTCTAGAGAAAGAGAAGAGAAGGAAAAGATGGCTAAAAGGATTGAAGAGCTTGAGAGCAGAGCTACTGAGCTACAGACCCGGTGGGATACACACAGCTGTCATGTAGCCGAAACATCAAGCGGAACTGGTTCAACAACAGCACAACTATCCACAGCTATGGCTGAGATAGAAGTGTTGGAGAAACAAACATCAACTGCCAGGCAAAAGGTGGCAGAGTTGGAAGGTGCCCTAGCTGAAAAGGCCAGAACAATTGAAGGACTACAAAGAGAGGTTGAGGAAGGAAAAAAGGTCATGACTGAGCAACAACAAACCATTGTCGAGTTGAAGAGTCGAGCGAAGGGAAATCTCACCCTGCTTGAGGCCAGAGGCTTGATCTGGTCGGATATAATCATGGCAGTAACCGAGCAGTGGGAGTTCCTAACGATGATAGGAGAACTCAAGTCCACCCTTCCTTATCTCAATAGAAGGTTGCAGGAGGCAGGGGGTGATCTGTCTAATAGAGCTCGACACGCCGGCAACTATGTATCTTTTCTTTATACACTAAGGGAGAATGACGTGGGAAAACATGGCATTCCCAGTCGATTTATGGAAATCAACGAGTGTCGGTCAAACGTTTCGTGGTGGTTCATTCTGGCAGGAGTAGCGACTTGAGGGTTCTCCAACGAGGTGGTGACATTGTGGAGCAGTGGGTTCGACGAGTGTGGGGACGAGATCATCGCGATGACCTCCCTTCTTGTTGGGGAACCAAACGCCCCCGGTAGTGCTCATGCTTGTTTTTGCCGATACACGACACTTCTAGAAACGGAAAGGGATCGGTCTGATATCCAAACGGGAAAAGCAACTCAGCTC
>CM076569.1:100647790-100781289 GCA_034641835.2 Pinus albicaulis
TTCATTAATCAATCCTCTAAAGACGATGCCCATCACCCACTGGAAAGTTTCCTCTTTGTTTATCAACTCAAAGGGAATTTTCCTATAGGCAAAGGTACCCCAAGGAGTTCAGAAAGCAGTCTTTAGTTGATTGTTGAGTTCTACCATTATTTGATTATATATTGAGAAAACATCCAAGAAGGATAGAATGTTAGAGCGAGAGACACACTAGAGGATTTGCTCCATGGGAGGAACAAGATAATGATATTTTTTAGAGGCTTTGTTTAGATTCCTAAAATCAACACAAAGAAAAATGTAACCATTTTTCTTTCTAACATGTATTAATTTTGCGAACCATTGAGTGTGTCATAATCGAAAAATAATTTTGGCTTCCAAGAGTTTACTCAATTCTTCTTTAACTACAGATTCGAGATTTGGGTACATTTTATTAAGTTTTTGTTGAAAGGGTTTGGTTTGGGGTTTCATACGAATATCATGTTGCATGGTACTTAGGTCAAATGTCTTGAGATCATCATAAGTGAAAGAAAATACATCTTTGTACTGCTTGAACAAATTAATGAAATCATATATTTTTTTAAGAGAACATTTTATCCCTAAATTAAAGCATTTTGGATTATTTTTTTCCCCAAATTTATGACTTCAATTTCCATAGTAGAGTTGTTAGTTTTGCAATTCTTAACTCTCTTAAATATATGATGAAAATCGTATGAATGCTCTAATCTAACAACAAATTTAGAGATTAGTTTTACCATCTCTAGTTGATCATCTAATGACCGTTGTTATTTGATCTGAGATAAGTCCCACAAGTTCTCATCATGGGTGATCTCATTGATACTTGTTTCCTTGAAAGTTCCTTCCATGTGCATAAATTAAATGATCTATTTATCATCGTTAAAAACATGCCAATCAATGATGTTTTCAGGTATATATGGTCTAAAAAGTAATTCAATTGTAAAAGAATCAGGTTCAAAATTTTCAACTGGAATCAATTTAGAAGCTACATTAGCTAACAATTCTGCTTCTTAATTTGTAGCTCTAGAAATAAAATCAATATTGAAAGCTGAAAAAATTGATATTAAATCTCATACCTGAGCTTTATAAGCCTTTAAGTGTGTTGGAAGGTAGTGAATATAAATTTTTACCTGTCTAAAAATTATTGCATAATCACAATAAGCTCTTAAAAATTTAACTCCAAGGTCCAAATCTTTGCAAAGTCCTTGAATAAGAGCATTGTATTTTGCAACATTGTTAGTACATTGAAATTTTAATCTACATGCGATAATTTTTTTATTTTCTTGAGGATCTAAAAACATACATATGACACTAGCTCCTTCTTTAGACTTGGAACCATCGAAATACAAAGACCAAATTTCAAATTTCTCAAGATTTGACACATTAACGACATAATTTTTTTATGATCAACTATAACCAATGAATTGACTGTTTCCAAATAAGATTGTTATTCTAAATTCGAAATTGGAGAAAAAACAACAACAAAATTGCCAAAGAAAGAGTCAACAACCAAAAATTCATTCGTTCTAATTAGTTCATTGGAATCATTTAAATCATTAATTATGTGTTTCACGTATGGATCCCTGTTAATTTTAATTTTATTTGGTTCCCCTTTGTAGTGTAACCAAATTTGAGTCAAATTAGTGTCAAAATATCCCTTAAGGTGTTGTAGCCAATCCCTACTAAAAAACAATCCTTATACTTTAGGAATGTTAGCAATCACAATATTTATAATTTGATGGTTTATATAGTCTTCTAAAATTCCGATCAAAAAATTATTTAATTCCCCTACTAATTTAACATACGTTATGTCTAATTCTATAATATTTATATCAGAAGGCCTCATATTTGCATTAATATTATTATAAATGGAAAGTGGCATTACATTGGAAGAAGCACTTGTATCGATCATATAGTTGTGGACAATATAGTTACATATTTCCAGAGTTAACAATAATGGCAGGGGTTTCTTTTTCCGAGCAGAAGGATGTTTTAATATCTCAACATTTTCCAAAGAAGTCTAGTAAAAAACATCCATATCTTTACTTACATGAGATTTTAAGACAAAAATATGTTGTTGAACTTTTTTATGAATTACAAGATTTTTCCAAAGCTCATAAAGGGAGATATTAGCTTTTATTTTCTTAAGATAATCTATTGGATCATATTTAATATTTAAAGTTGTATATTTCTAAGTGCCAGGTGATGGTTTATTTGCATTTTTATTTTATGTGGAAAGTGTTTGGATTTCAACTAAAACTTTGCTATAGGTAAAAACAAAGCTAATATCCTCTTCAAATAAATTCAACGAAAAATCAGGAGGCTGAATTTCATCTTGATTTTCAGAATCTGATCCAGCTTCTTTTTCTTCATTGTTATAAAGGTTTGAATAAAGATCTGTTGTCAAAGCCCACAAAATATGTGCCCGTCCTTCAACATCCAATCCTTCATTAAAGGGAGGTAATTTTTGAGGATGTGTTCTCCTAAATGTTTGTTTAAATTTTTCCCTATCAAATGATCATTCATATTTTCATTTTTAAGGTCAATTATTTCATTGGATAATATATTTATAACCTCTTGAAGGTCTCTAGATCTAAAGCTAACTGGTATTTCTTGACTGGAGGTTTTTTTGATGATTCAATTATTTTGCTTCAAGAAGAAGTTGAGTCTGATAGTTTATTAGTAATAGGTTTCAAAATAAGAATGCCCTTTTCAACTTGTAAGGCTTTGTTAAAGGCCACCTGTAAATTGGGGTTTTGTGCCCTTTTTATCCACATGGTTATATCATGAAGTAAATTTTTTATGTAGTAAACAACTATGAGATTTTTAACCGACAAGGATTCAATAGGTATCTTGTTTTTCAATGACATAAATCTAATGTTGAAGTTCTTTACCTTTTGTTTATTCTGCATTTCATGTTTGGAAACTCATCGACTAAAAGTTTTGGTGGTTTTTTGCATTTGAACTTTTGAATAAAATATGATTCAAAATTGTGCCCAAGAAATGATGCTCTAGGGAGGATGAGTGAAATACCGCCTAGTGACCTTTTCCTCAAAGGTATACAAGAACATTCTGCAGACTACATCCTCATGGCAGAAGTTTTTTTGCGTGATGGAAAGCATGAATGATTTGATGTGATCCTTAATAGGTTTATTTGAATCAGGGTCAAAATTTGGTAAGAACTTGTGGGGGGTTCCTTGGCTTCGGATGCTACACGTTGGGAACAACCACAACATCCCTATTAAGTCAAGGGGCCACCAGATCATTTTGTGGGTTGCCCTGATTATCTTCCATCCTAGGAGATCCTTTTTATTACGAGGAATCATAAGAGCCTTCTTCACCAGAGGAGTTTCCCAAGGTTGAAGGTGAACTAGGTGGATAATCATATCCTCCTACTAAGATTGGTCGATTGGTCTCACAAATGGGAAACTCAGACAGGAAATAATTTTACTAGCAAGAATATCACATAATCTATCATTTGTTGTGACACTAATCTAGGAGATGCCTTGGTGTGAATCTAGTACTGTGGACACTTCCAGGTCGAGTTCAATATGAGTAACTATGTTTTGAGACAATATTATCTGAAGAAAAGAATATATTTTTAATATCTCTTGAGTCCGAGAGATGATTTACCGAGATCGTTGAAGAAATTCCTCAATCTTAGCTTGTGTATATGGTCAAGTCAGAGTGGTAGGATTACTATTAGTCTACTCAAGTTGTTGCTGAGAGCTGACTAAAGTCTCAATATGGAGAGTGTCGATTTGACTCTTAGTGATAATTGGTGACCTAAATTTTTGGCATTTATGACTGCCCTTTGCCATCTATAGTCATATTTTCCCTCCTTCTAGTGCAATTTCATTGACGTGGTTGTTGTACACCTAAGTCAACAGGGAGTAATAAAACAGATTGAGTCTCTTTCATAGCCCAAGCCATTTGGTATAACTAACCTTGATGGGTTTATAGGCTCTATTAGCCTTGGATCCTTTCTTCTTATGAAGGATTGAATCACAGGAGAACTTATCCTAATATAAACTAATCTAAACTACAATTATTATATACTAAAATATGGTTACAAAATATACTACAATTAAATTATTAAGTTAGCTTTGTAAATGAAATAAAGGAAATCGAACAACCTAAGTCCAATATATATATATATATATATATATATATATATATATATATATATATATATATGTATTAACACAAGGGTTGAATGTTTCACTGTAAGTGAACTAACATATACTAATTAATTCTAATTTTTATATTTCATTTATAAATTAGAATTAGAGTCTGATGCAATAAGTTTGTTACAAAATCAAATTATAATACATAATGGAAAATGCTATATTACAATCAATAAAGCAGGCCAGTACACAACGTAACTAGCTCAAAGAAGATGAGCTATTCCAGAAAATGAAATAAAATCAAATCATGTTCCTAAATTCTATTACAAATTAAATCCAAAATATTCCTCAATGTAAATAAGAATAAGAACAAGTAATAGTAAATTCACAAGTTTCTTATCCTGTAAGATGAACACATATCAACTATGTTTCTTTTTAGACTTTACATTAAGAAATAGATGCAAAAGTTAATTGATCTATAACTCTAACTATTTCTTGGCCAATACTGATAAAAGGGACAACTGCAAACGATATCATTTTAAAATTAATGTACTTTAATCAGTGGCTAACGAACACAATAAATCAAGCATTGGCTAAAGTAACAATAGAAATATGATTATTGTTGTAGTCCCGCGATTTGGAAAATTGGCATACCAAATGACAAGGCAACATGGAACAAATCTTTAGAGTTCTAGGACCTAGCTTTCCTAGACTTAGAGAGGGATCTCTCAGGTTATTTGCAAAGGATATGTGCTTGTTTTCTTTTTGGGGGTTGGTTTTAGGCTAGTTATTAAGTACAAGGTTTGTTTGATTGTTTTGGTTGAGCATAATGATCAAAGAGAATAGATAGAACGGGAAATCATTAAATCATTGGGCAATGGAGTCAAATGGAGGCCATGATAAGTTCATAAAAGGATCGGGGAGTATCATAGGGAAAATATAACTTGGCCAGTGAATCTTCAAAGTTTTTGGAATAATGAGGTGAACATTAAGGATAAGAATGAAAAGTAGGAAAAAGAGCAATTAAGAATTCTTTATCATGTACTTTAAACAAGAGAAATATTTCAAGGTAACTGTTTGGAAGTAAACCAAAGGACAGGGCAAACCATAGAATTCTTTGGAAATTTTTTTAATAAGCAACCTTTCAGAAAAAAATCCAACAATCAAAATACTACTTTCAGATAAAGAAAACATATAAGAAAACAGTAAGAGTAGCCTAAGATCAAACATAGATAATCTACTATGCTTTTGACTAACTCTCTAGGGGTATTCAAAGCAAATTTTAAAGGTATACCAGAGGACAGGGCACACCATAGAATTCCTTGGTTTAGACTCTTCTAAGCATACTTTAAAGAAGTTTCAGAAACAATTCTCAAGTTGTACTCAAAGGAGCATGGACTCACTAATACATTTCCTGGTTTCACTCTATTGAAATCATTCCTCAAAACAACCTCTCAAGCCGTACTCAAAGGAACATGGGCTTACCAAAAGAGAAACTCCTTGGTTTTACTCTATTGAATTATTTCTAAAATAACAAGCTAGATGGAACTGGAGGGCAATTAAGAATCCTCCAATCAGGCCTTGTAGAAGAAAACATTAAGATAGTGAAGAGTAAACAGAACTAAGGTGCTTTCAAAAGACATTTCTTAGCCTAAAACCTTTACTCTATTGTAACAAATAAAGATGAAAACATAATGAGAACAGGAAATAACAATAACAGATAGAAGCACTTCACCAACAACCAAGTTTAGGGATCTAGTGATCTAGCCTCCTCCATCAACAAAAAAATCAAGGCATCCACAAGATCCAAGACGCCAATTTTCCTTCAACTTCCAAGAGACTATGTATTACTTCAAAGAGTCATTAAATGCCAAAAATACAATGAGCTCAAATGCATATTTATGTTGCAAATGAGGAGGTAGAGCTCAAGATAGGGTTTGAGTGTCATTAATTACAGAGTAAATGCATTCCTAACCTTGAAAACCATGCAAGGCATAAGGCAGGAATATCTGCAACTACTTCTCTGTTTTAATAACTGTCTCTTAACTTATAAAGAAGAAGCGGTAAAAAAGTTTGAATTTTAAGGCTTATAATAACTTTTACAATAACTGCCTTGACAGATAAAAATATCTTCTAACTGTGTAATAACTGCCCAAATGCCTTTATGGAAAGGAAAACATGCTATAGGTGGAAATTTGATATTTTTGGAGGAGTAACTGCTTCCTTGTTGAGTTATTCGAGGCTGTATTTGGGTTTATCTGTCTTTGTTTTAATCATAAATCTATCTTTTAGGCCTTCAAACCTTGATTTTGTTTTGATAATCTGCTTTACTGCCTTTATCCTCTGTTATGCTTTATGACTATTTTATTCATTTATCCTTTATCTTTAAACGTTGGCTTTTCATATTTAATCACTGTCTTTACGGGCTAATCTTCTGTTTTTATCCTTTGATCTGTATTTAGCCCTTTTGATCCTTCTGTCTTCCTTTCTTCATTGCTTTCCCTAACTGTGATTTTTTGTGTTCAGGGAGGGTTTCCTCATGTGTTGGAGGGTCATTGATTGATCGATGATCATGATTCATCATCAATCAAACCCTGAGAAAAAGCTCTGATCTTCATAATTTGTTTTAAAAGACCCCTGATTTGTCACCAAGGGGTTTCTTTCAACAGATAGTAGTGGGAGGGCATCTGGTCTGTTTCTGCCATTAAAAACCTGTAAAAGAAAACATAAAAAAACGTTAATTTAAAACCTATGGGAGGGGTTAAACTACCTTTTCTTGGGGTTTGGAGCATTGGGGGTGGTTTGCAAAGGAGGAGGGAATGCAGAAAAAGAGTTCAAGAGGTGGAACATGGTGGAGAAGCGAAGAAATTTGAATCCTAGCATGAAGGGGGAGAAGGTGGGTTTGGAAAAACCATGGAGGTTTATCGCGCAGGCATAAAGCGATAAGTGGTATTGGGCCAGGGCTGTGCGATTCCACTAACTGACTACCGCGTGGTAGGGAGAAAACTGCTTTTATCGTGTGGGTTAGGAGTGTTAACGCTTGGCATCGATTTTCGTGCGATATGGGATCTAGGCCGTCAGATCTCAAAGGGCGATATTGATGGTGCAAAATGGTTGAGGGACTGGCGTGCGGGTTTGGGAGT
Source organism: Pinus albicaulis (assembly GCA_034641835.2). Taxonomy (NCBI): domain Eukaryota; kingdom Viridiplantae; phylum Streptophyta; class Pinopsida; order Pinales; family Pinaceae; genus Pinus; species Pinus albicaulis. The sequence goes on from CM076569.1 coordinate 100,655,073, forward strand.
GGAGCCCAGGACAAATGGTGAGCTGCAGTTGGTCGGCAGGGGGGGAAGTGGAAAGTGGGGTCTGGCATGGTGACGTGGTAGTTTTGTTGTGTTGTGGGGTTGGGTTATATGCAGGGTTGAGGTAGAAGATGGGATGAATGTTGGATCGGGGGAAAAAATCACGATCAATGGTGGAGATTTTCCTGGTAAAAGATGCGGGTGAAAAAGAAGCGGACCCTCTTTTTACTGTTTTTTGAAGTTTTGAGTGGGTTTTTATAAAGTTGGGGGTATAAAAATAAAAGTAGGGAAGGGGCTTTATAAATGGGCGGAAGCCTTGGTCTTATGGGAGTAGAGGGGACCAGGGCTAAGACGAGAAGGGGATAAAGGCCCAATTTATGAAAAAATTCGCTTTTAACAAAAAACAGAGTTTTTATGAAAAATTAAAGGGTCCGATAGGCTTAAAAGTTAGTTTTAAACAATGTAAAAAGGGTTTTTACATTGTTTAAGGGTTTTTTAGAAGAAAATGATGCGTGAGGGGAATTTTTGAGGGTTTTTGAGAGGGGAAAAAGGGAATGAATGAGGGTGTAAATGAGGTAATGAAAATGAGGAAAACAAGCCCAGAAAATGGAGTTTTCTTTGCAGCAAGGTAAAATTTGAGAAGGCAAAAGATAAGTTTATAGTGGAATTAGTTAGGTGTAGGATGATGAAGGCAGTGAGATTTCTATAACTCACAATTTTTCTTCAAATATTGTTTCTAGAAATCTAGGCTTTACGACTTAGTCATCTTTTGATATCAGAAAAAATGAATGATGACTAACAATGGCTCCACTTGGGGAGGGAAACTTTCCTTTCAAGGTGTCATGAACCTCAGTTTTATCAAATCTCTGAGTTTCAGCAGACCAATACCTTATCCATTGGGCATATTTCCCTTTTTTTTCACTTGCTGATATTCCTTTGAAGTGACAAGTCTTAACAATCTGGAACATGTGATTTCTTTTGAAAACATTTCTACCTACCCAATCCTACTTGTCCTAACATTTTTCTTCTTTGAGTGCATTTGTATTGGAAAACTCTTGACATTTTTATTTTTGAAAACAAAAATAAACTTTCTAATACTATGCTTATTTCTTCCAAGAATTCAGATTAAACTGTTGAACTCTTTTTATTTTCTACCTGAACTATTTGACTGCCAAGATTAAGTTGTTTGGCAGTCTTGATTCTCTATATAATGACATGAAATTTAAAGCATGGTTCAAATCAATATTAGATAGCCTGATTCACCATGGCTGTGGCATTGAAACAAGATGCACACAAACATTATTTGCATAAAAGTAAATTTAGAAAGATAAGGCTGTGATTTTCCATTGGTAATGCATCCTTATCTATCTCCTTGGTTCTGTTTTGAACATGTGGAACCATAATCTTTATATTTTCATAATCTATCCTTCTTGATAAGTCAAGCCTGAAATAATCTTGACAATCATTATTTCTACTAACTTATCAACATAAATTTAAAGCATGTTCAACCATGATTAGGCTAGATGACTGAACAAGATATCATTTTGAATCAGTAGTGGCATTTAGACTTGCACACTTTTAGTAGTATTGTTTTTTGGGTATGGGGCTGTACCTCTTTTGATTTGCCCTCTTTTTCCTTTTCTTTTCTTTCATTGTTTTTTGTATTTTCTCATGCTCTGTTATGTATAATGAGTGAAAACTTTGAAGCTAGGACTCTTGACAGAAATAGTGTTTGAGCATCCTGCCATTGACAGGACCTCCAAATAGTTCTTATCCATTCAGCCCTTGTAAAAAATAAAGCATTATGACCCCTAATTGAGTGAATGATATAAGGCCCCTTCCATAGGTTCTTAAACTTGCCATGTTTACCTTTATCTTCTCCCCTTGAATCCCATTTCAAAATTTTATCTCCAACTTGAAAGTTATTTGATTTGGTCCTTCTGTCAAAGATCTTCTTGATGTTTTCTTGAACTGCCTGTGTCCTCTTGTATACTTCTTCTCTTGTTTGCTGTAGATGAATAGTTTGATTTATTCTTCTCTGCATGTCATTTTCTTCTGTTTGTAATTATTGGAGAAGTTTCATGACTGGAACTCCCAAAGATGTATGGAAGACTGCATCTATTCCATATAACAATTGATAGGGGGAAATATTTATTGATTTCTTGGTGGTTAACCTATCAGCTCATAATGCATGAACTAGCTTACTATGCCATGATTTCTGATTTTGATCTAATAGATAATGTTGGCTGGAATTTTGTTGGAAGATTCAGCTAATCCATTTCCCTAGGGGTAGTAAGCTGTGGAATGGCCTAATGTGATATGATATTTGTAACAGAAATCAACCATTTTTTGGATTTGAAGGCAGCAGCATTGTCTGTAATAATTTTCCTAGGACAACCAAATCTGGATAGTATGTTAGTTTCAAGGAACTTGATAATGACAGAGTCAGTAGCATTCCTAGAAGGGATGGCTTCTATCCGCTTGGTAAAGTAATTTGTGGCAGTAAGGATCCACTTATGTTGGGCAGATGAGGTTGGGTGAATTTCTCCAATAGAGTCTAAACCCTATTGCTGAAAGGGAACCTCGACACTGATGGGACGCAAAGGTAAAGGTAGGAGCTTTTTCTTGCCATAGAAAATTTGACACTTATGGCAAGTCATGACTAGTTTTTGAGTATCCGGGAAAAGGGTGGGCCAATAATAGCCATCTCTAAGAATCTTATTGGCTGTTGTCTTCCAGTAAAGGTGACCTCCACATTCTCCCTCATGTAGCTCATGCATGATTTTTCCTGCATCATTCTTAAGCAAACATTTAAGCAATATACCAACATCATTTTTCCAATATATAGTAATTTAAAGATTTTTGTTTCAAGAATATAGCTTTAGTCTTTGATAGAGAAGGAGGAGTATTAAGATAGAGAAGCACATAAATGATATCAGCATACCAAGGTGAATTCAAAAATTTTTCTTCAATGTATGGAGCTATGAATTCTTCTGTTTCTTCTAAAACATCAACCATGTCTATATATAATGCTTGGAAATTTGATTCTGCCATGAGTTTTGCTAATCCTTGTCCATTAATCAGCTTGGTAGGCATGATCTTTAAATCATATTCTAAGATAATTGCAATCCGTTTTCCACTTTTACCATCAGGGTCTTGATTTAGAATGTCCTTGACAACTGTATGTGGGACAAAAGCAATGATATGAGAGTGCAAAATGTAGACTCGAAAATCTTTCAATGCTTTTATCAAGGCTAAGGCTTGTTTCTCCATGATGTTATATTTTAGTGGAGCATCTCTTAAGGCTCTACTGAAAAAGGATATTGGTTGTTCTTGGCCCATGTTTTTCTTTTGCAACAAGACTGCAACAATAGTGTGTTCAGAGGAAAATGAGAAAATGTAGAAATCTTTAGTGAAATCAGGACTAATAAGGACTGGTGTCTGAGTGAGAGCTTGTTTCACCAGTTCAAATGACTGTTTGTATTCTAAGGTCCGCCTAACTCCTGTTTCCTTTTTGAGCATGTTTGTGATATTTCTCAAAATTTCAGCAAGGTTGGGGATGAACGTTCTCAAAAAATTGATCTTCCCAATGAAAGATTGCAACTCTTTGAGGTTTCTAGGATGGCTGATTTTCAATATGCCTTCAATCCTTTTAGGGTCTATTTTGATTCCCTCTTCATAAATTATGTGGCCAAGAATTTTTCCTTCTTGGAGACCAAAGAGTGTCTTTTTGGGATTCAAAGATAAGCCATATTTTCTACATTTCTAAATTTTTTTTCTCAAATGAGTCAAATGTTCTTTATCAGTTTTGGTGAAAATAGTAATGTCATCAAGGTAAATGATTATGAAATAGCCTATGTCCTCTGAAAAGGCTATGTCCATGGCCCTTTGGAATGTGGTTCCTGCATTCATCAAACCAAATGGAATTTTAACATACATGAACGTACCCCAAGGTGTGGTAAAAGCAGTTTTGTGTTGATCACTTGGGAGTACTAGCACTTGGTTTTAGATCCAACCACTTTTTGAAGTATGTGGTCCATTTTAGGCAAAGTATAATTATCTTTTAGGGAGGCTTTGTTCATATTTCTAAAGTCAATGCAAAGCCTAATTTCCCTGGTCTTCTTCCTAACAGACACAAGGTTGGAAACACACTGTGAGTATCTAAGGGGAACTATGATCCCAGCATCATACATCTTCTTAATTTATTTCTCAACCCAACGTAATAAAACAGGGTCTATCCCTCTTAGTTTTTGTTTGAAAGGTTTCCGATTTTCCTTAAGAGGAATTTTGTGTTGAATAATGCTGGTATCATATGATTTCAGATCTTTGTACCCCCATGCAAACACATCTCTAAACTCCTTGAAAAGTTCAATATATTCCTGTTTGATATGAGTAGGGAGAGTGCTAGATAGCTTGATCATTTTGGGTTCATCTATGCTGCTTATGTTATGTTCTTCTAAATTGGTTTCTGTAGGCTCCATATTTGGTTTTTTAGCTACATCATTAAAATAAAAAAGCTCCTCTAATGGTGCAAGACCCCTTGGTGTTGAATCATTTTTACAATGTAAAACTTCAAGGTCCTTATGAGCTGTTTTTTTTTAGTAATTATATTGTATAAAAATGTTCAAGTTGGTTTATATTAGCAGTAGAGGATAGCTTTGTTTTATGGATTTTTTTTTCATCAAAACATTATTTTTCATGGCTTGAACTAGGTGTTAATGCAACAAAATCATCATTTGATTGCAGAAAATGCTCAATAATTCAACAATGTGTTAATTCAACAATGTGTTATCACCTTCAAATACTTGCCAATAATTTTCATTGTCAGGGACTGTGGGCCTATTTTTTACTTTAACAGTGAATTGTTCATTTTCATGGGGGTTTTGGCAATTGCTGGTAGCAGAGGCAAGTTCATTTGCAAGGTTGTTTTGAGCTCTAGGGATGAAAGTGAGATAATATTTTTCAAAGGTTTCTAGGAGCTCCAGGGAAGCATTCCTATATTCTCTTAATCTTGGGTTCTTGGCTAAATACTTCCCTTTTATTTGCCTAATAATCAGCTCTGAATCTCCTTGGACTGATATTTTCTTGGCTCCTAAATTTTTGAGCAAATTTAGGCCAAGTAGGAGAGCTTCATATTCTGCAATGTTATTGGTGCATTGGAAATCAAGTTTATAAGAGTTTCCTTGGTTTGTATTGTGTATCGATACACCAGCTCCAGAACTTGTTTTGCTACAAGAGCCATAAAATCTCATTTCCCATAGTGTTTCTATCTCATACTCATTCTCATTGTCATTTTTCTATTCAAGGCTGCTAAGGTTAAGGCTGTCAGCTTCTTCTTTTGGGGACTGTTTTGATTGTTTTGGTGAATTTAACTTTGTCTCATTTTCCTTTTCTTGTTGGATGATTTCATCTTCATTGTACAAGATAAAGGAATCTAAATATGAATGAATATAATAAATAAGAGTGTTTTTTGGTCTATCTATGTTGCTTACCATAAATTTCACATGATATTCTCTGTATAATTTTCTGGTCTGGTTAAAAACTGGTATGGTGGCATAAGACATGTCCATTTGAAGGCTTCCTTGAAGTTTGGCTCCCCATGATCTAGATAGAAGCATGCCATATTTTGGGGGATTGTCAGCAACAACTATGTCCATAACTAGACCCTTAGCAGGAATTTGTGCTAGATTGACACATAAATCCTTGATTAGGCCTAAACATTTTACTCTGCTTGAATCAAAGGAATACATGTTCTTGTAAGGTTTATTAATCTCTAGGCCTAATCTCTCCATCACCACTTTTGGCATAAGGTTGTGAGAGGCACCAGAATCTAGCATGGCATTATGTAGAATCTTATAATGTATATTTCGGTTGACATAAAATGGAGGAATGGTTCCTTCTTGGTATTTTCCTTCTACTTCAGGACTAAACAATAGTTCCGGTTTATCATCTGTTAAGTTCAAAGTATCAGTATCATTTCCGATATTCAAAGCTTTCAAAACTTGGTTTTTATATACATCCTAGGTTACTAGTTCAGCTAAGGGGATGCTAATTTTGATCTTGGCAATATCACCTTCAAGGCTGAAAGGGGCCAATTTTTTTGACATATTTACATCTGCTTTGTCAAGCATAGTCTTTTCAACAATTCTGTTTTGCTGAGTTTTATTAGTACTGTTATTTAGGACAAATTTTTCAGGGCCACTAGCAGAAGTACTAGGGCAGCTTGGGTCAACACTTTGCTGATTGGTTTTGTCCTTATTTGAGTCAGTTTTCTTAGTCAAAGTGTTAATTGTGTTTGCTGTTTTTTTAGGAGATTTTTCTGAAGTTTTTCTAACAGTAGTACCTGTGTTTTCATCATTGGAAATTTCTAGTTTCCTTTTTCTTCTAAGATCATATTGTCTGTGCACCTCCATTATTGCATTTTCAAACCCCAATTGCTAATCTTTAGAATCCTCATGATTATTTTCAATTTGTTTCGAGGAGAAGAAACCTTTTTCTTATTTAGTGAGGAAAACATCTGTCTCACTGTCAGATCCTATCAGATTTACATGATTTTCTTCTAACCTTTCAGTTTCCCTTTCTTCTTCTTGATCTACATAGTTTTGTTGAAAGGGAGACCTAATTTTCTAGTCATTATCTCTTTGTCTATCTTGAATAGGGTCTCTTCTGAAATTGGGATTTCTATTTCTGTTTTGTGGATTAACTTGGTTTTCTATAGGAAGCACTCTATCATTTAAGTTTATTTTCTCAAGAATTCTTTCCATTACTCTCACCAAGTTGTCAATTTTGGCATCAGATGATGAGGTTGATGCCATTGTTTCATCTTTATATGTAACTCTTTTTTTCTTTCTGATTTCAACCTAGTTCTTTCCTCAATCAAATTTTCTTCTACACTAATAGCTCCCCTCTGCATATCTTCCAAGGTTAAGGGGTCTCTTTCTCTTAGTTGGTAGGCCATGTGTGGATCAAAGCCTTCAGGAAATTTAGCTAAGGCTAGGCCTAGTGAAGGTTTCATGTTTGGGGGAAGTGCATTGTAAACACTATTGAATCTAGTGTAATAATCTTGGACACTTTCCCTAGTATTTCTTTTAAGGTTGCTATATTCTGAAAGGATTTGGAGAGGGTTCTTTTTAATTTCCCATTTGTTTATGAATGTTTGGTATAAAGAAGGGAGATCATTTATGCTATTAGGAGTTAAGCTTTTAAACGATTTCTTGGCTTCTCCTCCTAAACTTTGGGAAAATATTCTCATCTTAATGGTCTCTTCTTCTATTTCAATGTAATCAAAGGTATCATCCATTTTATATACATGATTTTGGGCAGTAGTAGATTCAGTTCCAGTGAAATGGGGAATTCTAGGTTGAGGTAACACTAATGGGGCATACCGTGCTGCCATGGTGGGAAAAAATGGGGGATTTAAAAGAGGTGGATTTGTAAAAGGAAAAGTGGGATGAATTGGAGTGCTTTGAACAGTGGATGTGTGGATGGGGGTGGTGGAATTACTTGGACCAACAAGCTGATTTGTTATGGAAAGAACTGAAGTGGTGGAGAAGGTGAAAATCAGGAGGAGTGGAAGGCTTCTCTGCTAAAGTTCTGCTGCAAATCTATGGGCTCAAGGTCAGATTGGTCAATATCACTATGTGATTTGGTTCTAAATAGGTTCCTTGTATGAGACAAGTCCAAGTGGGGATCTTTCAAGATTGTAAGGTTTTCAGGGACAAATCTTGTTCTTTGGATGATCCTACCAGTAGTTAAATTTCCAGCTTTAGAAGTTTTCCACAAAATATTTTTTGGATCATCAACTATTGGAGGAGGATTAGGGTCTGGATGAGATCTGGTATTGATCCTATGTGAAGCCAAATTTAAAGTTCAAAATGTAGAGAGGCTGAAAGTTTTAAGGACTTTTTTTCAAAATTTTTGACCTCTCTTAGTGTTTAGGATACTTTTAAAATATGGGACTAGGCTTCCAAACTTCTTTAGGACTGATCTGACACAATATTAAGGGAATCTAAAAGAACTAGTGGATTAATAGGCCTACTGGGGCTGGTGGAGTCGCCAGGTGTAAATTTTTAGATTTTTTGAAGGTAAAATGAGTTATGGTCCACCACCAAATGAGTAATAAAACCAATCCAAGAATGTTTTTTGGGTTTTTATGGGGTTATTATGGTTTCTAGAGTCCTAAGGAGTACTTATTTTTTCACTGACTCAGAAGGTCCCACCGTGATCGCCAAAATGTTGTGTGGGGATGAGGTGGCAGATTCACTGGTTTTCTAAGACAAAATGAGGGTCTAAAGAGTTTTTTAAGAGGTATTCAAGAAACTATATACTTAGAAGGTCCCACCGTGATTTCCAGAATGTTGTGTGGCGATGAGGTGGCAGATTCACTAGTTTTCTAAGACAAAATTAGGTTCTAAAGAGTTTTCTAAGAGGTATTCAAGCAACTATATAATAAGAAGGTCCCACTGTGATCACCAGAATGTTGTATTCTCGTGATTTGGCATATTGGAATACCAAATGACAAATCAACATGGAGCCAATCTTTAGAGTTCTAGGACCTAGCCTTCCTAGACTCAAAGAGGTATCTCTCAGGTTATTTGCAAAGGATATGTGCTTGTTTGCTTTTTGGGGGTTGGTTTTAGGCTAGTTATTAAGTACAAGGTTTGTTTGATTGTTTTGGTTGAGCATAATGATAAAAGAGCATAGATAGAATGGGAAATATCTAAATCATTAGGCAGTGGAGTCAAATGGAAGTCATGATAAGTTCATAAAAGGATCAGGGAGTATCATAGGGAAAATCTAACTTGGCCAGTGGATCTTCAAAGTTTTTGGAATAATGAGGTGAACATTAAGGATAACAATGAAAAGTAGGACAAAGAGAAATTAAGAATTCTTTATCATGTACTTTAAACAAGAGAAATCTTTCAAGGTAACTGTTTGGAAGTAAACCAAAGGATAGGGCAAACCATAGACTCTTTTGGATTTTTTTTTAATAAGCAACCTTTCAGATAACAATCCAACAATCAAAAGACTAATTTCAGATAAAGAAAACATATAAGAAAATAGTAAGAGCAGCCTAAGATCAAACAGAGATAATCTAATCTACTTTTGGTTAACTCTCTAGGGGTATTCAAAGCAACTTTTAAAGGCAGACCAAAGGATAGGTCACACCATAGACTTCCCTGGTTTAAAATCTACTAAGCATACTTTAAAGAAGTGTCAGAAACAATTCTCAAGTTGTACTCAAAGGAGCATGGACTCACCACTAAATTTCCTGGTTTCACTCTATTGAAATCATTCCTCAAAAATACCTCTCAAGCCGTACTCAAAGGAACATGGAATTACCAAAAGAGAAACTCCTTGGTTATATTCTATTGAATTATTTCTAAAATAACAAGCTAGATGGAATAGGAGGGAAAATAAGAATCCTCCAATCAGACCTTGCAGAAGAAAACATTAAGACAGTGAAGAGTAAACATAACTAAGGTGCTTTCAAAAGACATTTCTTAGCCTAAAACATTTACTCTACTGTAAAAAAGAAAAATGAAAACATAATGAGAACATGAAATAACAATAACAGATAGAAGCACTTCACCAACAGCCAAGCTCAAGGATCCAGTGATCTAGCCTCCTCCATCAACAAACAAATCAGGGCATCCACAAGATCCAAGACACCAATTTTCCTTCAACTTCTAAGAGACTATGTATTACTTCAAAGAATCATCAAATGCCAACAATACAATGAGTTCAAATGCAGTATTTATGCTTCAAATGAGGAGGTGGAGCTCAAGATAGGGTTTGAGTGTCATTAATTACAGATTAAATGCATTCCTAACCTTGAAAACCATGCAAGGCATAAGGCAGGAATATCTGCAACTACTTCTCTGTTTTAATAAATGTGTCTTAACTTCTAAAGAAGAAGAGGTAAAAAAGTTTGACTTTTAAGGCTTATAATAACTTTTACAATAATTGCCTTGACAGATAAAAATATCTTCTGACTGTGTAATAACTGCCCAAATGCCTTTATGGAAAGGAAAACATGCTATAGGTGGCAGTTTGATCTTTTTGGAGGAGTAACTGCTTCCTTGTTGAGTTATTCGAGGCTGTCTTTGGGTTTATCTGTCTCTGTTTTAATCATAAATATGCCTTTTATGCCTTCGAACGTTGATTTTGTTTTGATAATTTGCTTTACTACCTTTATCCTCTGTTCTGCTTTATGACTGTTTTATTCATTTATCCTTTATCTTTAAACTTTGGCTTTTCATATTTAATCACTGTCTTTAAGGGCTAATATTCTGTTTTATCCTTTGATCTGTATTTAGCCCTTTTGATCTTTCTGTCTTCCTTTCTTCATTGCCTCCCCTGATTGTGATTTTTTGAGTGCAGGGAGGGTTTCTTCATGCATTGGAGGGTCATTTATTGATCGATGATAATGATTCATCATCAATCAAACCCTGAGAAAAATATATGATCTTCATAATTTGTTTTAAAAGACACCTGAGTCGTCACCAAGGGGTTTCTTTCAACAAACAACATTGGGAAGGCATCTGGTCTGTTTCTGCCATTAAAAACCTGGAAAAAAAGGCATAAAACAACATTAATTTAAAACCTACAGGAGGGGTTAAACTGCCATTTCTTGGGGTTTGGAGCATTGGGGGTGGTTTGCAGATGAGGAGGGAATGCAGAAAAAGAGTTCCAGAGGTGGAACATGGTGGAGAAGAAAATAAATTTGAATTCTGGCATGAAGGGGGAGAAGGTGGTTTTAGAAAAAACATGGCAGTTTATCGCGCGGGTTAGGAGTGTTAACGCTTGGCATCGATTTCTACGTGATATGGGATCTAGGCCGTCAGATCTCAAAGGGCGAGATCGACAGTGCACAATGGTTAAGGGACTGGCATGCAGGTTTGGGAGTGGAGCCCAGGACAGGTGGCAGGCTGCAGTTGGTTGGCAGGGGGGGGGGGGAGTGGAAAGTGGGAATTGGCATGGTGATGTGGTAGTTTTGTCGTGTTGCGAGGTTGGGTTGTATGCGGGGTTGAGGTAGGAGATGGGATGACTGTTGGATCGGGGGAACAAATCCCGATCAATGGTGGAGATTTGTTTGGTAAAAGGTGCAGGTGAAAAAGAAGCGGACCCTCTTTTTACTGTTTTTCGAAGTTTTGAGTGGGTTTTTATAAAGTTGGGGGAATAAAAATAAAAGTAGGGAAGGGGCTAAAGGCCCAATTTATGAAAAATGCGCTTTTAAAAAAAAACAGAGTGAGTAAAATCTTTTGGTAAAAATTACATCAAAATAAATTTGGTCGACACATTTTGAACCAACCAGTGTGGTTCATCATCAGAACAAGATGAAAAATCTGATCAGGTAACCCAATTAAATAGATAAGAAAATCTCCAACTAGCCGTTTGTAAAATAACGGCTAGTTTGACTAAACTAAGGCAATAAAATCATAAAATCAAAAAAAAATATAATAATAGTTTCTTTTTTATTTAATAGGAATAAATTAAATGCTTAATGTTTATAATTTGAATTTTATTTATTTTTATTTTTAATAAATTAAGAATTATTCAATATATTCTTGAAGATTAAATAAATGTTTACTATTATATATATTTATTTTTATTTTTAGAATAATATTTAACATATTGATTTTGTTATATTTTTATTTTTATTTATTTTATTAATAGATTAAATGTTAAAATATCAAATCAATAAAATAAAAATAAAAAATAACAATAAAAAATAAATAAATAAATAAAAATAAAAATAAAAATACAAAAATAAAAATTGATAAATAAAAATAAATAAATAAATAAATATTTATAGTTTGAATTTAATAAATCTATTTTATTTATTAAAAAAAAAACTAGGAATGAAGAGCAGGAATCCAACATCTGCTAACCATCAACCCATCGTCCTTGTTGAGGTTAACCGGTCTTTTTTCGATTTCCAAGGCTTCTCTCAACTTGTAGTGGTGGAAATGGTCAATCCTTGCAATAACCTTAGCATCTTCAATGCAAATGTGATGATTTGTCTTCTCAGCATGCTCTGCTAGGGCCGAGGAGCGTGATCTATTATGCTTAAGGTTAGCAACATGTTCATGAATTCTTTGATTAATTGATCAACCCGTTTCACCAATGTAAGGGGTCCCACATGAGCACGGAATCAAGTAAACACCCTTACCATCCTTAGGGCAAATCGGGTCCTTAACCGATCTAAGTGAACTCCGAATGGTGCGGGAGGGTTTGAATGTTGAGGAAACATTATATTTCAATAGGATCTTGGCGATTTTATCTGTAGTACCTTGGATAAACGGAAGGTGAACTCCAGATAACCGATCACAAGGATCTTTCTTACCTCAACAGGGATGATGGATGGATGGTTAGCAGATGTTGGATTCCTGCTATTCATTTCTAGTTTTTTTTTTTTTTTAAATATAATATATAACATATTATTAAAATAAAATAGATTTATTAAATTCAAACTATAAATATTTATTTTTATTTATTTATTATTGTTATTTATTTATTTATTAATTATTAATTATTATTTTTTTTGATTGATTTGATATTTTAAAATTTAATTTATTATTAAAATAAATAAAAATAAAAATATAACAAAATAAATATATTAATTATTATTTTAAGTATTAAAAATAAAAATATATAATAGTAAACATTTATTTAATCTTCAAGAATATATTGAATAATTCTTATTTTATTAAAAATAAAAATAAATAAAATTCAAATTATAAACATTAAGCATTTAATTTATTCCTATTAAATAAAAAAGAAATTATTATTATATATATTTTTGATTTTATGATTTTATTGCCTTAGTTTAGTCAAACTAGCCGTTATTTTACAAATGGCTAGTTGGAGCTTTTCTTATCTATTTAATTGGGTTACTTGATCAGATTTTTCATCTTGTACTGATGATGAACCACACTGGCTGGTTCGAAACGCGTCGACCAAATTTATTTTGATGTGAATTTTACCGAAAGATTTTACTCACAATTTATGGATCACAGAAGCAAAATTCCTAATATAAAAAACGAAGTTTTTATGAGAAATTAAAGGGTCTGATAGGATTATAAGTTAGTTTTAAACAATGTAAAAAGGGTTTTTGAGAGGGGAATTTTTGAGGGTTTTTGAGAGGGGAAAAAGGGAATGAATGAGGGTGTAAATGAGGTAATGAAAATGAGGCAGACATGCCCATAAAATGGAGTTTTCTTTGCAGCAAGGTAAACTTTGAGAAGGCAAAAGATAAGTTTATAGTGGAATAAGTTAGGTGTAGGATGATGAAGGCAGTGAGGTTTCTAGAACTCACAATGTTTCTTCAAACATTGTTTCTAGAAATCTAGGCTTTACAACTTAGCCATCTTTTGATATCAGAAAAAATTACTGATGAATAACAATTACCATGTACAACAACAACATTATCATTAACTTGCAAATAAAGATTGATTTTTCCTTTCAACTTGAAAATCAGGAATTCATTCAAAAAAATTCAAATTAAACTAATGACTAGATCGATATTTCTTCTTAGGACGTAAGTTGTTCAAGAAGAATATCAATAAAATGGAATAATTACAAATAAAATTAATGTTGTAATTTCCAAATAAATGTAATAAATAGAATTGTTTGATTATGGAATAAACCATCAAACAAACAAGACTTATCATCTCAATCTTCAAGAATTAAAAATAGGAAAAAGAAAGAGGACATTCACATGACCATAGAACATAATAGCTCAAGAACGAGATTGAATAAAACCAAATCTACACACTTGCATTAAAGTAATTCCATAGTCAAAATATGAACTACATTTCTTTTTCCATAAAATCCCCTATAGTACCATAGGTATCACCCCGCTTTCACTAAAAAATAAGAGGTTTATATAAAAATTTTTCATCCTATTGTGTTCTTAATAAACTGAGATTAAAAACCATATTTTTACAAAATAGTCATAAGGTTTGTTTTTGGCCTGTTGGCCATATCCCTTAGATGAGAGAAAATCAACAAAGTAAATAACATGGGATCATTTGATAATAACTGCAACAACTGGAGGTCACCCACAGGTGTCCACTCCATAAAAGACACAAGCAATAACTCAAACAACATGGATGCTTTTGACATATTAAGAAAAGATTATCATTTTTTTGAAATAAACAAGGAAAAGGGTAGTTACAAAATATTGGATTTTATAACACCCATATGATTTTAGAAAATAAAATCAAAATATCAACATACCTTATCATTCCCAAAGCTGAGACATTTTAACAATAAAAACCTTTATTTAACATCACGTGGATCATTAAGATTCGAGGAAGTTATGACTTTGGCCTTTGAATACTTGAGTAGAATGTGAGTATCAGAATTCTGTGACTTGTTAAATATAATTTTTTTCTCTGTGTGTTTCTTTAAGTCTCTAGGAGGCTTTGAGCAGCTCGTTTTCTCACATGAGCTAATAAATTCGGTGATTCTGTCTCGGTATAGTGAACAAAAATTATTGATGCCAATAGAGATCTAACAAGGCTTCCAAAGCAATTTTCCTAGGATCACTATCCACTTATGGTGTGTCATTCTAGTTATTAGAAACATTAATATTTCTTGGAGATTTAGGCTTAGTATTCTTATGCTCAAGCTCTATATTGGTCTCAATATTGACACATATCTCTTCAACAGGAGAAGTCATTCGCCTGTCTGCCTTAAATTATAAATTTCCCCTCCTCTTAGCTTATATTTGATATGAGCGTCAAAATTTCATTTAGACTGACTCTCTATTTCTTAACACGTTGGTTCAGGAGATGAAGGCTCAAGCTGAGGGTTAATATTGGGAGATTTTGTTTTACCTTTTCTTCTTAATTCTTTATTTATTTCACCTTGACCGATATGAACACCTTTAGTCATGCTTCTAGTTAGAAAAGAAGACACAAGTTCAAGCTTTGCAACTCCATCCTCTTCTGAGACACATATACTAGCCCCTTGACAAGATTCTTGGTCATTAGTATATATGGAATGATGAATATGCGACTGATCAGAGTCATTCAAAATATAATTAGGCTCAAAGGACATAGGTGTTTCACATTCTCCAGGAAGAAGACATTTATCAGAATGATTTTGAGTTAAGAACGAATCCTAATTATCCCCAAGCTTAACTAACCGATGCTTAACCAAGATGCAGATAAAATTGTGTTGGAAGAGTGAACACATAGAATTCTTGCATTGTAATTGGTAGGTACAATACATTTTATTTAGACTCCTATGCAAATAAAAATGAAAAATGAGATTATGGCCTAAAATCACCATCAATAGTCTTATATGATAAATTAAGACTAAACTGTAATGTCCGTCTTAAGTGATATAACGATGCAAAAACAATGCTAGGTTCTTCCATTTCGGTTTTAGGTAAGTGATAGGCATACCTTAAATATGATGAGCACAATCCTTATTTTCAAGTTACTTTATCTAGGGGATATCATGAACTCTGAGTTTTTTGACCACTTCTCCCCCTAGATAGGGAGATTAGTTACTTCAACGATAAAATCAACATCCATAGTAATTTTTGTATCTTCCACCTGAGATTTCTTGTTTTTGAATGAAGAAGAAAACACTTCGTCCACACCCTGTTTATACCCTTGGAAGAGCTAGATAATCCCACTAGGCATCACAACAAAATAGATTTGCACGCTCGTCATAATATTCTATCATTTCAATCTCAATAACCTTAGTTCGAATAACATGATCCATGGATAGAATCTCAAGGGTTTAGAGTCAACTAAAAGGTGAAACATAGAGAATAGTCATGGAGTAGTAGAATAAACTCAAAACCGTAGCTCACGATGGAAACAGATAAAAATTTAGAGAAGAGAATGAGATAGCCAAAAATCAGTTCAATTCAAAACCATAATGATTAATTCGAAGGTGGATAATTGAAATAAAGGTACATGAGGTATGAAGGTCGTAGATATAGACGCTCATGGATGGTAGATTGGTCACAGGTGGCACGAATAAAGATATCTATCCCTGACAGGGAGGAAAAATCACCAAAGGTCGATGACACAAAACCTGAAACCATAACTTACAACCTCAAGAACATCATATGCCATAATTACAAATTGAGAAATTTCAGCTAAAATAGCTTCACATGTATGAACCATAATCAAAACCTTAGATCATTTGATGGATATGATAAATTAAACCATGTATAATAGTTAAGATCACAACATAGTGATATAAACATATGGAAAAAACCAATATATGAATCAAGCACACATTTAAATAGAAGGTTTGACATTCAATGGAACATGTTATCACTATATATGCATTCATACAAACACAGATACCAAGGGTTGAACATATATATGGTATGAATTCGATATAAGAAATAAAATATTAGAATGACATTAAAAATTGCAATTTAGATATAAGACAAGGTTGCTACTGAATTAAAATTATGTAGTGGCATTGTTCTTTCTAACATTCAAATGTAAATGTAAAATTATATCCTTTGAGTAACTCATTAAAGTAAGACTAAACCAAGGTTCTTTGTTTTTCTTAACTACCCTGTGAAAGATGAATCAATCAACACCAAGAGAAAACATAAAAATATACTCTCCTACAAATTAATCAAGGTCATGTCATATAATCTCACACAAGAAAAATAAAAACTAGACATTAAAAACCATTATTATCATAACATATCATATAAAACATCAGGAAGGAAAAAATAAATAAAGAGGGTTCCATGCCATTTCTATAGAAAATGAGAAGGTAGGTGGTTGTCCTACCAAGATGTTTCTAGGCCAAAATTTTAGAGAATAGAATTTCATAGAGATGCCTTAGTATAGGGCTGAAAATTTGTTCCAAGTTATGAGCTTTGCCAATACTTGAGAATTAGGATGAGTCCTTATCTTCAAATGGGTGAAGAATCTGTTCTAAGTGAGGCTGAGATGTCTACTTCAAGAAAGGCCAAAGAACTTCTTTGAGATCTGTTCCTAGAAGGCCGGAAATTATAGGAGTATGAGGTTCGTAGAAATTCAATAATCTGTTTATCATCATCATACACACGCCAATTAGTGATGTTGTTAGGTATGGATGGTCTAAAAAATAATTCTACTGTAAAATAATCAGGTCATATGGAATCAATTTGTAGAAATTTATATAACTGATATGTTATACATCTGAGATTCTCCTGATCACACACTATTTGACTTCATGCACAATACAAAATCTCTTCTACCATTGATCATTAATTGCGGAAATAAAAACAATCGCATGCACACATTAAAACCATAAACATTCACACATATGAACACATTATTTTATGGGAAAGCTTAAAGCTGAAAACCCCCAACTATCTGTATATTATATGTCATAGATATCATGTAATAATCATCATACAAAGCTCCTCACAAGCTCTCAGTAGAATCTCCAATTGCTACACACTAATCAGGTCTGATCTGGCAAAACACATGCTCCAATCTCTGCCACATGCTAGCCTACCTCTACTGCACAATCACTGCTGAAGAATGGCTCTGAATGAACTTGAATTGGTCGAGAATTTCTCACACAATCCTCATTGGCATCTCCAACCACTGTGTATTGCAAATCATGCAACACTATAGTCACAACTGATAGTCACACTGCTCTTTCACCTACCTCTTCATTGGTCTCCACTGAAACTGTCCATGCACTGTAGTTAACTGATGTATTCTTTAGTTGATTAATGAGTTAATAATTAGTGAATTAATTAATAATTAATTCACACCACTCTCACTAGTGTATCAATCGGTTAGACTAGATACAACTAGCTCAACTATGTTTAACTCAGTTAAACTGAACACAACTCCATCAACTACCTCAATAACTCCACCAAAATCTGTCACATGAGTTCTAACTGAAGTATCCATGCAATAGCTCCACTTAACCCTCAGGAATAGCGTAATTCCTTCTGTCAGCTCCAAGAAAATAAGATAATGTTTATAGTCCAAATATTATTAAGAGCTAATAATATTCGACATATCTATTTTTAGACTGGCAATCTAAAAATAGATTCCACCCAATATGTCTAAAAATAGAAGTCCATATATTTTTCCAACTTGATCAACCATCCACAAATAGCATCCTGCAACTTATAGAATATGATCGACATGTATAAAAATAGACATAGTCTAAAAATCATAGAATATGATCGACATGTCTAAAAATAGACATAGTCTAAAAATAGACTTGCGCCAAAAATAGCTTGCAGGCCCACTTAGTGAAGGCGACTCTTTTCACTAAGCTCATCATCTTGTTGAAATCTCAACATTCCCTCTCAACAAGATAGGGATTATCTTCCACCCCGATCCTGCCCCTGTGGTATTCGAATTTGCTCCTGGTGAGCGCCTTCGTCAAGATGTCAGCATCCTGATCCTCCGCAGGAATGTAAGAAAGTAACATGATCTTCCGCTGCCCACAATCTCTGATATGATGATACCGAATTTCAATGTGTTTAGATTTGTCATGAAATACTGGATTAATCGAGAGTTTGATGCAACTCTGATTATCACAATATATCACAGTAGGATCCAAGTGTGAAGCGAACAACCCGACCAGGATCTTCCTCATCCATATAGCCTCACATGCAGCCAAACTCGCTGCCATATACTCAGCCTTCGCTGAACTGAGTGCCACAGATATTTGCTTCCTGCTGTACCAAGAAACTGGTGTCAACCCGATACTGAAAATCCCTCCAGATGTGCTCTTTCTGTCCGTTGGGCTCCCTGCCCAATCTGCATCCATGAAGCCACACAGCTTCACCTCATCTGAATGTCTGTACCATAATCCATATCTCGATGTGCCTCTGAGATATCTCAATACATGCTTCCTCGCCTTCCAAAAGATATTGGTAGGCTTAACCATAGCTTGTGAAAGCTGGTTAACAACATAGCATATGTCAGGTCGTGTATTGACTAGATACATAAGCGACCCCACCAAGTGTTGGTAAATAGTGGCATCCGCTACCTCTGCTGATGTAACATCCTCTTTCCTCCATCCACCAGGAAGAGGAGTGTCGATAGGCTTAAAACCATGCATGTTGAACTTCTCCAGTATCTCCCGGGCATACTTGCCTTGAGACGCAAACAATCCATCATTGCGCTGCCAAAGTTCCAATCCCACGAAATAATGAAGGAGGCCCAAGTCCTTCATCTCAAAATCCTTTGCAAGATCAGCCTTGCATGAGTGTATCAATAGTTCATCACCCGTCAAAATCAAATCATCTACATAAAGTACAATGATCAGCAACTTACCCTCCACCACAATCTGGTATAGGTTCGGATCTGCCTCACTCTTGGAGAATCCAAGTCCAGTGAAATAACTGTTTATCTGTGTGTACCAAGCACAAGGTGCTTGTTTCAACCCATACAACACTCTTTTGAGCCTGCACACATGTGACTCACTACTGAAGATCTCGAAACCTTCGGGCTGCTCTATGTACACCTTCTCCTCAATCACTCCATTGAGGAACGCAGTCTTCTGATGTAGGAGCATCAGATTCGAAAATACCTTGTATTTTTATTTAGAATTAGGGGTGTTTAAGTTTTTAAAAGAGCTAGTTTTTTATAAATAATTTGAGTGGGTTTTATGTATTTTTAATTAAATATTGTAAATAATTCTCAAATATGAGAGAATTTGGTTAGTTGAGGATGTAAAGGGATGAGAGATTTTAATTTAGAAATTAGTTTCATTAATTTGGGTGAGAGAGGACCCTTAGGGATTCAAGAGTGATTTTAGGATTTGTTGAGATATTTAGGGGTTTGTTGAGTGATTAAAGGGATGAGAACCAAAATCGGTTCAATTAAATTTGTATAAATTGATATGCCTCAAAGGAAAAAGAGATAAGGTAGATCAGAGATGAGATTAGAGTGTAGAATAGAGGAAGAAGTTGTAAGGCTCCGGGCTTTTGTAAAAAGGGCCACTGATTGGAAATCTGAACATGGATGTAGAGGATTTTTGTAATTGATTTCATTTGGTTTTATTGATGAAGAATTTGTTTTAGAATTCCTGTGTGAATTGTATATTGTGTGATTGATAAACTAGTCTTGATCTTGATTGGATCGATGCCATTGAAGTTGTCGAGACTGTATACATAGTTGAAAGGTATATCATTTTCTGTATCGATCATTGGAATGATCGATTTCATATAAGAAAGATCAAATCGAACTTCAATTACGAGATCTAAGTTAAAGAAATTGTGTTGGGTAAATAGTTGTGTAATTTTCAGTGAGTCTGCACAAACACCAAGTTCAACAGTGAAGCGATGGAAGAATCGATGGTTTAAACCTCTGTTTGCCAGAGTAATTGATTTATTTTTGAATGTCAATGCCCAGCGCAAATTTGAGTCTACATTCTCTGTGTAGGGGTGGTTTCTTGAATTCTATTTGATATTGTATAATCTTGAATGACTGACATACGTGAAAGGGCGCAGAGTTCGTTTTGAGCGCTGTCTATTTTGAGCAGGTCAAACAGTGAAACGATTGATGCAGCTGGTGGTCGATATCAACGTGGAGGAGTATCAATAAACAATTCAGTGGAAATTGAGTCGAACAGAGAGAACGCTGTGGGTGGAGTGTACGAAGGAATAACTATTGTGTAAATCGATTTTTACAGTACGTGTCTCATATGCAAACTATGCAATTTCACAAACGCTGGCGTAGATTATAGATCTATAAACAAAGGGTAATGTTGTTTTAAAACCTAGTTTGATTATCAAATCAAAGGCGCTGTGGTAGAAATCAATTGCAGATTCTCCGTATATTTGTTCTGCGTGTAAGAAGTTGGAACAAAATTGTGATAAATTGCCAAGTCCACATGCACCGTAGAGGCGGAATGGTAAGTGCGTGGTTCAATTGTTGTTAGCATTCGATTTTTAATCATAGCCTGAGTTGGGTAATTACTATAATGGAAATCGATGTGTGAAAGCGTGAAAGGCGAATTATGAATTTGCAGAGGCGTTCGTGGAGGTAAACACCTTTGTAGTTGTATGGAGGTTTATTATTGCAATGAGTGGGATTGATACCTTGTGCAGTTGAACCAAGTCAAATTGTTTATATGTGGAATTATCAAGTGTAGGTAGAATAATTATATGCGATGGAATTATTTGAACAGGGTTTTATATTGGTATCTGGGTTTATCAAGAGTTGAATTCATATATGGGTTGGTTTGATTAAAACGATGCCAAGTTTGTTTCAAGAACAAAACAAGGGTGCACATGTATAATGGAAACAAAGCGCATTTATTAATTGGGTTTTTTTTAAGTTGAGTTTATGAATAGGACAAATGGTTGGATAACTAAAGTCTTTTATAAGAATTTTTAAAAGGCGCTCATAAAGCTTACTGTTGATTGCATTAAAGCCTACTGTTGATTGCATTAAAGCTCGGGATTGTATTAAATCTTGGGGTTGATTGCATGAACCAAATGATTTGAAATATGGTTTCCATAAACCATTAAAGGGTGTGAATATATGTTAAGATAAAGCTTCCGTGAATGATAGTTGTGAAATTGCCAGGACTCAGATTTTTATCTGGGCATTTATTGGAAATGAATTTTGTATATGCATAGTCTTGAGAGATTCTGGGTTTTACAGGGTTAGCCTGCATCATTTTGGTATCAGAGCTGGAATAGCTCTGTGTGAAGATTTAAGTTTT
The DNA here is from genome assembly GCA_034641835.2 of Pinus albicaulis. Lineage (NCBI taxonomy): Eukaryota > Viridiplantae > Streptophyta > Pinopsida > Pinales > Pinaceae > Pinus > Pinus albicaulis. The sequence continues at coordinate 100,676,757 of CM076569.1, forward strand.
TAAATTGAATTAATTGCATGTGATGAATGAATATCTGATTTTGAAGCAAATGAAGATTGTAGCACAGATATGCAAGTACAGTTGAAGAAGTGAAGTCGAGATCAACAGGATCTTGAAAGGTGAGTTTTCAGTTGATATTTAACTCTGGTTTGAAGACTGTTTGCAGAATTTGGTTATAGGCATAGTGAAGAAGTCTTAGCAGAAAGAAGCAGATCACAGCTGGAGAGCAGTGATGAAGGAGTCCAGTAAGGGATTCTAAGAGAGAGTGGCGGAACCTAAAGATTCAACAGAGGTTGAATGAAAAGGACAAGTGTGTTCTTGAAAGTTTCAGATGAGTGAAGCCTGAAGGAGCAATGGAGAAATGCTTGAAAGGTTCCAGCAGAGGACTGGTGATTACCAAAAGACCAGATCCGGAAGAAGGGATTGGTGAGGTAAGTGGCAGCAGAAGAGTTTGCTGTTGTAGAGGCTTGGTGCAACTCATGAGTGAGAAACTCATGGCGAGGAAAATGACTAATGAAAGTCATAAAGGAGAGAGAAGAGGTTCAGAAAGAGGCCACAGTAGAAAGAGGGAGAAAGATGCCAAGGCAAATGGCATAAGACATCAGTTGACTGATGAAGAGTATGAGAAAGAGAAAGCTGAGATAGCAGTTCATATTGAGTTATTGATGAAGTTGTTACAGGAGAATATGAGAGACCAGAGACATGGTTGGACCATGAGGAAGAAAATGAAATGGTAGAGGCTACAACAAAAAAGAGATCAAAAGATAAACATGCAGTTAACAGAAGAGCTAAAGAAGCTCAAGCAGATGATGAGTATACAGTTGAGACATGAAGAACTCAGAGCAGCTGAGTTGAAAGTGGAGGTTTCCATTGATGAAACAGAAGAGGATATCATTGATGATTTCTTGAATTATTGGGCAGATCCAGATCAGCTGGATAATGTAGAACCATGTATTTTTGTAGCTGACAATTGCGATGTGATTACAGGTTTTACTGAGGAAGATGTGCAATCTTGTGAAGCTGTCGCAAATATGGAAAAGAATCTTTCAGGAGATAAATAATCTGAAGAAGGAAGCAGTGATGCGTTTGTACTTTAAGCTGTTACAACACAAGAGGAAGTTCTTGTGAATGAAGAAGAGGATCAACTGGAAGAGCTGGTATATGAACCGACAGTTGAGACTGTTGAACTTTCTGATTTTCAAAATGAAGATTTGTGTGTGAGTGCAGGGACTGTAAGTGATGGTGATATGCTTCAACAATGCCACAGAGAAATTTCATTGTTGGAATACTTGTTGGTGAATTCAGAGTATGATAGAGAGATTGCAGTAGACGAAAGAGTTCAGTACAGTGAACGAGAACAAAAATATATCATGGAAACAGATGGTGTGAGAGAAAGACTGGTTAGTAGTCTTGAGAGTTCTTCAGAGAATTCTTTGAGAAGAGAGAATCAACATACTAATGTGCTGATGGAGATGGAAAATTCGGAGCAGCATATTGAGGTGCTGGCAAAGAGGAAGAAGGCACTGATGCCTTATGGTTTTTGTTTTAACAAGTGTTTTGTGAATGCAGGTATTGTTGCAAAAGCTGAAGAACATTTGACTCAGTTGAGCAGTCAAGTGAAGGAGAAAGACGAGAATTTTGTGGAAACTTCAAATCCATGGGATGAGGAAGTTGTGTTGCTAGAAATGATGCTGAATAGTAGAAATTCAGTGCAGGAAGAATCTCAATTCCAGAATTGGGAAATGCAGATGCAGAGAGATGAAGACAGTAGAAAAGAGTACACAATGTACCAGTCCAATAAGTTGCTGATAGGAGAAGGCAGAGAAGAAGTTTTCCGTTGTAGAAGACAAGAGGGCATGGATGATTGGGTGGCAGTACAGACGGAGCAAGTAGGAACAGAAGGAAACATAGCAGTAAAAATTGAACGAGTAAGAACTGAGCAAGCCATCTTAGCTCAGCAGGCAACAAGAAATCAGCAGTTTGAAGATTTATTGGACCGAGAAATTGAATTAATCAGAAGAATCATGTTGAAAGTGTCTCAGAGGAAGAAATCAGCAAGGAAGAGAAGCAACAGTAAAATGAAGACAAGGACAGATTGTGAAAGTGCAGCGAGTGGAGCAAGACAGCATAAGATATGGAGACCTGGAGAAAAGCATCATACGATAGCAGATATAGATGATGACTTGCAGAACAAAGTGTGGGATCCAGGCGGACAAGGACTTAAAACGCATGATCTGGAGATCATGATCATTTTCAACCTTGGGAGTCTAATGCAGGAGCATCAGATTCGAAAATACTTTGTATTTATTAAAACTTAGGGGTGGTTAAGTTTTTTAAAAAAGGGCTAGATTTTTATAAATAATTTGAGTAGTTTTTATGTATTTTTAATTAAATATTGTAAATAATTCTCAAATATGAGAGAATTTGGTTAGTTGAGGATGTAAAGGGATGAGAGATTTTAATTTAGAAATTAGTTTCATTAATTTTGGGTGAGAGAGGATCCTTAGGGATTCAAGAGTGATTTTAGGATTTGTTGAGATATTTAGGGGTTTGTTGAGTGATTAAAGGGATGAGAACCAAAATTGGTTCAATTAAATTTGTATAAATTGATATGCCTCAAAGGCAAAAGAGATCAGGTAGATCAGAGGTGAGATTAGAGTGTAGAATAGAGGAAGAAGTTGTAAGGCTCCGGGCTTTTGTAAAAAGGGCCACTGATTGGAAATCTGGCCATGGATGCAGAGGATTTTTGTAATTGATTTCATTTGGTTTTATTGATGAAGAATTTGTTTTAGAATTCCTGTGTGAATTGTATATTGTGTGATTGATAAATTAGTCTTGATCTTGATTGGATCGATGCCATTGAAGTGGTTGACACTGTACACATAGATGAAAGGTATATCATTTGCTGTATCGATCATTGGAATGATCGATTTCATATAAGAAAGATCAAATCGAACTTCAATTACGAGATCTAAGTTAAAGAAATTGTGTTGGGTAAATAGTTGTGTAATTTTCAGTGAGTCTGCGCAAACACCAAGTTCAACAGTGAAGCGATGGAAGAATCGATGGTTTAAACCTCTGTTTGCTAGAGTAATTGATTTATTGTTGAATGTCAATGCCCAACGCAAATTTGAGTCTACATTCTCTGTGTAGGGGTGGTTTCTTGAATTCTATTTGATACTGTATAATCTTGAATGACTGACATATGTGAAAGGGCGCAGAGTTTGTTTTGAGCGTTGTCTATTTTGAGCAGATCAAACAGTGAACCGATTGATGCAGCTGGTGATCGATATCAACGTGGAGGAGCATCAATAAAAAATTCAGTGGAAATTGAGTAGAACAGTGAGAACGCTGTGGGTGGAGTGTACGCAGGAGTAACTGCTGTGTAAATCGATTTTTACAGTACGTGTCTCATATGCAAACTATGCAATTGCACAAACGTTGGCGTAGAGTACAGATCTATAAACAAAGGGTAATGTTGTTTTAAAACCTAGTTTTATTATCAAAGCAAAGGTGTCGTGGTAGCAATCAATTGCAGATTCTCCGTATATTTGTTCTGCTTGTAAGAAGTTGGAACAGAATTGTGATAAATTGCCAAGTCCACATGCAACGTAGAGGCAGAATGGTAAGTGCGTGGTTCAATTGTTGTTAGCATTCGATTTTTAATCATAGCTTGAGTTGGGTAATTACTATAATGGAAATCGATGTGTGAAAGCGTGAAAGGCGAATTATGAATTTGCAGAGGCATTCGTGGAGGTAAACACCTTTGTAGTTGTATGGAGGTTTATTATTGCAATGAATGGGATTGATACCTTGTGCAGTTGAACCAAGTCAAATTGTTGATATGTGGAATTATCAAGTGCAGGTAGAATAATTATATGCGATGGCATTATTTGAACAGGGTTTTATATTGGTATCTGGGTTTATCAAGAGTTGAATTCATATATGGGTTGGTTTGATTAAAACAATGCCAAGTTCGTTTCAAGAACAAAACAAGGGTGCACATGTATAATGGAAACAAAGCGCATTTGTTAATTGGGTTTTTTTAAAGTTGAGTTTATGAATAGGACAAATGGTTGGATAACTAAAGTCTTTTATAAGAATTTTGAAAAGGCGCTCATAAAGCTTACTGTTGATTGCATTAAAGCCTACTGTTGATTGCATTAAAGCTTGGGATTGTATTAAAGCTTGGGGTTGATTGCATGAACCAAATGATTTGAAATATGGTTTCCATAAACCATTAAAGGGTGTGAATATATGTTAAGATAAAGCTTCCGTGAATGATAGTTATGAAATTGCCCGGAATCGGAGTTTTATCTGGGCATTTATTGGAAATGCATTTTGTATATGCATAGTCTTGAGAGATTCAGGGTTAGCCTGCATCATCTTCACATCCATCTGATGAATGTGCCACCCCATCTGCGCTGAGAGAGCAAGAATCGTCCATATGGAAGAATACCTTGTGACAGGTGCAAAGGTTTACTCATATTCGATCCCCTCAATCTGTGAGAAGCCTCAGGCAACAAATCTTACCTTGTACTTCTCCACACTCCCGTCAGCTGCTTGCTTCACTTTGTAGATCCATCTCGAACCTACCACTGATTTCCCTTCCGGCCTTGGGACAATCTCCCATGCACTGTTTCTGACAATCGAATCATACTCTTCCACCATGACATCTACCCATGCGGGGTCCTCCACAGCTTCCTAGAAAGAGGATGGTTCTGTCATGATACACTTGCTCATAAGAGCCATGTATCCAGTATACCGGTCAGGTGACTGTCTCTGTCTGTGATATGATGTAGGTGCTCCTACAACCTTCTCTGCATCTTGAATTAGTCGCTCAGCTTCTGTAGTACGCTTCCGCCCTCTGATGGTTGGCACTGCATGAGTGGTTTCTTCCACTCCATGAACCTCCTCTTGTGGCTAATCCACATCCTGAGGCTCATCCTTAGGAACTAATAGCTCCTCATATGCATGCAAGTGTGGCTCCCTCTCAAGCGAACACTTCATGGCTTTCTCCTCATGAAATTTGATATCCCGTCGCACAACAGTCTTGCGACTATCTGGAAAATACACACGATAGTTGTGGGGTGTATCAGTGTACCCCACAAATATCCCAACCTCTACAGTTGGCTCCATCTTCTTCTTGGCATCCTTCGTCACATGAATGTAAACGGGTGAACCAAAAATCCTCAAATAGGAAATATCAGGCTTCTTACCAGAAAACGCCTCCTCGGGTGTACTCATGCCAAGTATCATGTGAGTACAACGGTTTTGCACATAAAATGCAGTATTTCATGCCTCAGCCCACAAGTGTATGGGAAGGCCCTGATCATGCAACATCACCCATGTAGCACCCACTATTGTTCTGTTCTTTCGCTCCGTGACCCCATTCTGTTGTGGGTTATGAGGCGCTATGAGCTCTCTTCGAATTCTGTCTGCGTTGCAAAAGTCCTTGAATTCGCCAGAGATGAATTCACCACCATTGTCGCTCCTAAGAGCCTTCACCTGCTTCCACGATTATTTCTCAACCAGTGCCTTGAACTCATATAACTTTGAGTATGTCTCGCTCTTCTTCTGCATGAAGAAGATCCAGCACTTTCGAGAAAAATCATCAACAAATAGCACATAGTACCTATGCTTTGCTGTCAAAGCTACTGAGAAAGGTCCACACACATCTGTGTGAATTCTCTCAAGGATCATCCTGGCGCGACTGTCCTTCTCGTGAAAGGTGGCTTTACTAAATTTTACCAAAGTACATCCCTTGCACTCATCTGACTGCGCAAGTGTACCTTTGGGAAGCTCGGTAGAAATCTGCTGCAAAATTTTCAAAGCACCATGGTGAAGATGGCCCAATTTCCTGTGCCATAGCTCGCCCTCATCTTGGCTCACCACTCCTTCTGCCTTGCCTGCCATTGCTGTGCAGCCATATACCTACAATTGATAAAGGTTCTTGACTCGAACCCCTATCCTCCGGGTTTCACCAGTTGGCTTACTGCGTAGGAAAGCCTTTCCCTCACTAAAGACAACATCATATCCCTTGTCTTCTAACATGGCCACCGAGATCAAATTCTTCTTCAATCCCGGAACATGCATCACTTCCTTCAATACGAAGGGTTTACCAGACTCCCTCTCAAAGGAAATGGTACCGATACCGGTGGCACTGTATCTACCATCATTGCCCATCTCAATGTGCACTCCAAGATCTTTCTCATCCAGATCAGTAAACAAATATTTATCTCCGGTCATATGAAAAGACGCACCACTATCAAGAAACCACACTGAACCCATCACACTTGAGACCAAGCATGCGATTAGTGAAAAATACAACTCAAACTACGAGGCTAAGGCCTCTCCAGTTGCAGATCCAGCAACCTGCTTATTTTTCTTCTTCTGTGGACAATTAGTGGTGTAATGTCCGTGTTGGTGACAGTGAAAGCACTTCACCTTGGACATGTCCCGCTTCTTGCCTTTCTCACCGGATTGAGATGCATTCTTCTTGCTCTTCCCCTTCCTTGATTTGGCAGCCAAAGTGCAATTTTCTTCATCTTCATTCTTTGATGAAGATCTGTCCCTGGTACTCCGCCTTATCTCCTCTTGCACAAGATCTGACCAAAGTCGCTCCCATCTTGGAAATTTATCTCGACCATTGATAGAGTCCTGATAGGAATGCCAACTCTTCAGAAACCCAAGGAGAGCCAAGCTCACCAAGTCCTCGTCATCTACAGTAACCCCCACACTTCCCAGCTCATCCCTGCACTGGACGAACTTCGTGAGGTACTTGGGTATACTGTTGCCTTTCTCCATTTTTATGTTCCTGAGTTTATCCTTGAGCGCCAAATTCCTCTGGTCGCTATTTCTTTGGAATAAATTTGTCAAAGCTTTCCACATCAAGAATGGAGAAGATTTACCATGAAGGCTGGACACTATGTGATCCTTCACACCTTCCAACAGAATCCTTCGACACTTTGCTGTCTTCTTTTGCCATGCGTCAAGTGCAGCAGCATCGCTAGAAGCAGGTTTTGGAATTTCTGCATCTATGAACTCCTTCAACCCATTGTCATCCAGCACCGCCTCCATCCTGTCCTTCCATGCAATATAATTTGAGCTGCCCTCAAGGGAATACTCCAATCGCAATCCGTTGAAAGACATCTCAACTTCAACACCAAGAAAACACTGTTGCAAATTCGAATTCCACCAGCACAAAACTCAACCGCTTCAATGTTTTGCAATTTCTCCAATGATCAATATCACTTTGATACCATGTAGAAATTTATATAAATTATATGTTATACATCCGATATTCTCCTGATCACACACTATTTGACTTCATGCACAATACAAAATCTCTTCTACCATTGATCATTAATTGTAGAAATAGAAACAATCGCATGCGCACATTAAAACCATAAACATTCACACATATGAACACAGTATTTTATGGGAAAGATTAAAGCTGAAAACCCCCAACTATCTGTATATTATATGTCATAGAGATCATGTAACAATCATCATACAAAGCTCCTCACAATCTCTCAGTACAATCTCCAATTTCTACACACTAATCAGGTCCAATCTAGCAAAACACATGCTCGAATCTCTGCCATCTGTTAGCCTACCTCTACTGCACAATTACTGCTGAAGAATGGCTCTGAATGAACTCAAATTGGTCCAGCATTTCTCACGCAATCCTCATTGGCATCTCCAATGACTGTGTGTTGAAAATCATGCAACACTATAGTCACAACTGATAGTCACACTGCTCTTTCACCTACCTCTTCACTGGTCTCCACTGAAACTGTCCATGCACTGTAGTTAACTGATGTATTATTTAGTTGATTAATGAGTTAATAATAAGGGAATTAATTAATAATTAATTCACACCACTCTCACTAGTGTATCAATTAGTTAGACTAGATACAACTAGCTCAACTATGTTTAACTCAGTTAAACTGAACACAACTCCACCAAACTCTATCACATGAGTTCTAACTGAAGTATCCATGCAATAGCTGCACTTAACCCTTAGGAATAGCGTAATTCCTTCTATCAGCTCCTGTGCCACATATGTGCACTTAATTGAAGTGCTCCAAGAGAATAAGATAATGTTTATAGTCCAAATATTATTAAGAGCTAATAATATTTGACATATCTATTTTTAGACTGGAAATCTAAAAATAGATTCTGCCCAATATGTCTAAAAATAGAAGTCCATATGTTTTTCCAACTTGACCAACCATCCACAAATAGCATCCTGCAACTCATAGAATATGATCGACATGTCTACAAATAGACATAGTCTAAAAATAGACATAGTCTAAAAATAGACTTGCGCCAAAAATAGCCTGCGGGCCCACTTAGTGAAGGCAACTCTTTTCACTAAGCTGATCATCTTGTTGCAATCTCAACACAATCTAGATGCTACATTAGCTACAAATATGTTTCTTGATTTTTAGCTCTAGAAATAAAATCAATATTGAAAGCTGAAAACTTTGATATTAATTCTCATACCTGAGCTTGATAAGCCTTTTGGAATTGGTTTGGAGATTGCTGAGAATATTTTGGCATATACTTGTGTGAGAATATTGAGTTTCTAGATTGATGGAGTGAGAGTGTGAGAGTGTGCTACAATGTTCTATCTAACATATTGTATATATTTAGTTGTGTTGAGTTGAGTGTTTTAATAAAATTTATTATTTTTATTAGAGAGGCTATTGGGTTGCTCATGTTGAGCAAATTTGAGAGCCCATTTTCAAATTTCATGAAACATTGTTTGCATGGAGGTGTTGAAGGTGTTGAGGCTTCATAAAAAACAATATGTAGATAAGGTGGGGGCCTTCTAGTAGACATATCAATACGAGAAGTAGTTTTATCCAGAATCCAGTAGAATTGAGCAAGGCTTGTTGGTTGTGGTGGCTTCCAACTAATGTTTGTTCATAGATTCATGAGAGAAGAGTATTTCTAACTAATGTTGCCAGCAGAATGCCATTGTAGTCGAGTCTTCCAGCTAGTGGGTGCTAGCTCCTCTATGTAATTTTTTTTTCAACACTTAATATAAGATTTGAGCAGAAACATCAATGAGTTATTTTTTTCTCTTGAGGGGGTTACCAAAAACATATGTGTCCTCTTATGTGAATGCATTCATATTGTTTATGGTGTTTTATGCTGATTTTGCATGCACTTATCTATTGATGTTATATTGGTTTCTTAAGTTTTTCTGATGGATTACTGAACCTTGTGCTTTGGTAAAAAGAGAGAAAAATTATATAATTACAGTCACCACTGATTCATCCCCCTCTCAGTAGTGAGGCCATTTCCAACATCTATGCATGACCACAAAATGACATCCTTACCTTTTAATTTTGGTAAAATTATGTTGAAGTCCATTGATATCTATTCCTATTTTTTTTAAGTATATGTAAAGGTTGAAGTAACCCTAACATCTACTACCACATTTCCCTTCCCCATTTTTTATATTATTTCAAAATCAAACCCTTATATATTTGATACCCATTTTTATTCTTGAAGGATGATAGTATTTTCTCTCAAAGGTACTTTAGGATCACATGGTTTGTCTTGAATTTAAAATGACACCCAATGGGATATTGTTGCCATTTTTTATTGCATTTAAAATGGTTGCCATTTCCATTTCATATGTATATGGTATCAAGTATTTTCCCTCGAATTTTTTACTTTCAAAAGCCAACAAATTTCCCTTCTTAAATAATGCTACTCCAATTCCTTGTTTTAATGCATCATATTTGACTATGAATGTTTTACTAAAGATTAAAGGTTGTAAATATTGGTGTAGAAGACATAACATCCTTTGATAGTGAGAATGCCAAGGTACCCTCTTCATTCCATACAAATTATTTTTACTTCAAGAGAGTTGTCAACAGGCCTATAATGTGTACATAATTATTAAGAAATTTATGATAATATCTTGTAAGACCCAATAATTCTTTAATACTCTCGATATTATTAGGAATAGGTAATTTTGTGATAGCTTGGATCTTTTAGGGGTTCACCTTGATGCCCTCATGTGAAAAAATATGACCTGAATATTATACTTATTTTCTTCCAAAATCACAAATGAATCTATTTACATATAATTTATTATTATCAAGAATGTCTAGGACTGTATCCATGTGTTTAATTTGGTCTTCACACGATTTCCTATAGATAAGTATATCATCAAAGAAAGCCAACACAAAATTTCTAAGATAGGTTAAAATTTTTTTTCATGAGGTTTTGAAAAGGAAGAGTGTTATTCCTCCCAAAAGGCAAAACCAAGAACTCATAGTTCCCTTCATGTGCTCTAAAAATTGTTTGGAAAATGTCATATCTTAATTTTATTTGGTGGTATCCTGATTTAAGATCAAACTTTGTGAAATAAGCCACTCCACAAAGCTCATCTCAAAGCTCATAAATATTTGGAATGTGGAATATCTTTGATGGTGATTATATTTACATCTCTATTATTGGGACACATCCTCCAACAATTATCTTTTCTTCTCACCATCACTATTGGAGCTAAAAAGGAACTCCTATTTTGTTGAATAATAACTGCATCTAAAATAACTTGTACCATTCTCCCACTTTTGTTGGTGTGGATATCCATAAGGCCTTTTATTAGGAGGATTACTTCTAGGTATTAGTTCAATTTGATTTTTATGATCTTTGAGTGGAGGTAGCCCCTTATAATTTTCTTGGAAGTCCCTATGGTGCTTTTCCAAGGTGCATTTCAATTCCTTTAAATAATTTCATCTTCTTGCTTCACTTCCATAGGATAGTGGAGAACCATAAATTTTCTACTACCATTTTTAGGATATTTTAGATTCTATGAGAGTTGATGACTTGAGGGTGTATATTTTAACCCTTTGAGTTCATATGGCATTTGTTCCAATTCAAATATCATGAATAATAAATTTTAGTTTGTAGAAATTGTACCTATTGTTCTCAACCATTGAATCTCTGTAAAAATATATAATCCTTGATGGGAGTGCCATACATTGGGCCTGATAGTTTATATTATCACATACTAAGTTTAATGTTATGGAATTTTCCTCCATAATGGAAATACTCATCCGATTGGCAACCAAAACTTGAAAATATTTCATTGGATACACAAAAAATTGAGGTGCTTCATTGGGTACTATCTGAATCAACGAGTGGTATAACATTTTTATTTTCAATGAATCCTAATATATTAATAGTTTGAGGCGCTAAAAAACCTACTCGTGCACAAATGGATATTTAACACCTATCTGGATTCTTGTTGTGCAAAATTTGTACATACTTTTCCTACCCTTTTAAGTATAAAATTTATTCCTCACCTATTTGTGTAGATGTCTCTATTTCCTTCTCATCAATATTTCTAAGAGTTAGTAATTTTGTTTATTAACATTTATTCCCTTTTTATCATTTAGTATTACAACCAGAGTATGGTCCTTTTGCTCTTCTTTCATCCATTTCCTTCTATGATATTCGAGTAGGATGATGCAAAGTTGCCTTATGAGGAAAAAATCAACCTCTACTCCCTACATATGTTCTAATGGTAGACTTGTATGTATCCCTATTCTTATTTTGAGTATGAAAAGTATATTTCATTTTCCATAACAATTTTAGGATGTTTTAAGCAAAGCTCTTGTCTAATGTCTTCCTTTAATCCACCCATGTAAGTTTCCAACATATGTTCATAGATTATGATTCAAGCTTGTGGTCAATGCCTATAATTTTGAATTACGATCTTTAACATCACTTAAATTTTTGGTTCATGTCAATTGACTAAATTAGTCTTGTTCCCAAACTTTTCCCATATTTTGCTTCCAAGTCTCTTATAAATAAGCCCCAAGTATAATGATAAGAGTGAGGCTTAATTTTAATTACCCATTGACATTAATGAAAAGATTTTGTCTTAATGTATATAGTTGATAAAGAAATCCTTTGCTTATCATCCATAATATTATGCAATTTAAAGTGTTTCTCTATTTGGGTCACACATGTAAAGACATTTGTTCCATCAAACTTCCTTAATTCAACCTTGGGAATGTGGTTAACCATAGAAAACTATCCATGATTAGCTCTAATATTATATTTAAGTCCTCCTGGCATATTCTTAGAAATGGAATTTTTTTCAACATGAATATTACCTTTATTGACGTGAGCCTCTTTGGTCACATTTTCAATTTTTGGGAGCCTCTCATCTAGGGTTTGTATGATCCTAGCCACCATATTTTGTTTCATTTTTTGATCCTTGGATCTATATTTAATTCCTTCTATTTCATATTAATTTTTTCTTGTCCTTGTGTCTTTTCAAAATCAAGATTTGTCATTAACTTATCACTTAATTCTTTAAATTGGTTCTACAATTTGTATAGTTGGTTATGTATGTCTTTTCTTGCTTCATGAGTCATCATTGAGCTCTATAGAGGTTTAATTGGTATAAAATACTTTAAGAGAAACTTTTCAATGTGGGATAACAATAATATTTATCCATATTTCTTTATGTTTTAACTTTACCACACTTTTTGAATCATCCAAAACTGATCATCCAATCAAATTTATGTTAATTATAAGTTACGTAAGTTTAAAACCCTAATTTTTAGATTGTTTTGTAAGTTGATCTTGCAACTAATATAAATCTAAATTTATGTACCTCTAAGTCTAAAATTTTGGTTTTTGGTTATTTGATATGTATTTTTTGTAGACTAAACTATGATGTGCCAAGAAGAAGTTATAGTAAATTCCCCAAAACTTGTTGATTTTGTCAATTTTAGGAGGGCGAACTTGTATGGATTACAATGTATCCAATTTTCCTTATTTAATTTTAATTTTATTATAAAATACTATGGTCCATACTTTATTCAATACAACTAGTGGCACTCAATTTGGATCTTTCTATAATTAGATATGATTTTTTCACCCATAACACCTATTTGAGACTAGCTGTAGGGCTAGTTAAAAAACCTTAAATTCCAAAGTATGTAACTTAAATCCTCTATTTGGAACTTCCTTTTTTTATAGCGATAGAAAAAATAAAAATATGACTTTTTAAAAACAGCTAAACCCAAGGATTGTATGCTTCGAGACCAAATTTTATTAACCAAATTCTCCAAATAATAAAAGAATAGAAATAAGAAATAACTCCACTCCTTGAGAATTATATAGAGTCAATGAACAAGAATTAACTTCGAGGGGGAAACCTCTTTCTACAATAAATCTAACACACATGACAAGATGTTTATACAAATGATTTTCCTTTGTTATAAGTAGGAGATAAATTAGGCATTATGTAACCTACCACCACGCTAAACTAACCATAACTTTATACTAATAATGGATGAGGGTTAGGGCCTTACAAATGAGTTCTTTCTACCTACATTAAGAGCACTAGAAGGGGGATAACTTCATAGGGATTATTGAGCAGAAAAGGGAAATTTGTTCCTTGTTCTATATGGACATTGCGTGATAATGCCATGGTTGTTTGACAATTGAATGGGAATTTTGAATGTTTAATTGAAAATAAACTAACTAAACCTAAGATAAATTGTGTTAGGTGAGATACCTATGGGTATATAGAGAATTTCCATTGACTTATGGCCTAAAATCTCAATGGGGTTGACATTGTAGTGGAATCCTACAATTGGGTGGAAAATTGCTTGTACCAATATAGTTTAATGGACCTTCTTGGAAAAAAAAACAAGTGTTCAATCTCTTCTCTTAAATATTTGATTATAACTTTGTAATTCAAGTATAATTTATGCTTATGAATGAAATTCAAAATTTAATCCTTGGATTAAATGAGATTATGCACACTTATTTACACATTATTTAATTTTATGTAATTATGAATTTGAATGGATTTAGAGTTTTATGGGTTCAAATGTATATTCAAATTTTTGAATTTGGGTAACATCTGTGCCCTATAGTTTGGGTAATATTTTGAAGGGGATGTGAAAACTTGGTATCAGAGCCAATGGTTAGAGAATTAAGTTTGTTATAGCCAATCAAATTGAACAAATAGACAACATTTAGTTTTCCATAAAAAATTATAGGGAAATCAAGGCCATTTTGGAGCATATTTAGTTCAATAAAAGCAAAGTTATTAATATACCAATAGTTTGGTGTCAAAGCCTTTTCTTTCATAATTTATAGCATTATTTTATAGTGGCACTATTGCCTTCTTTAACATTTTCTAGTAAACTTAGTCATGATTGATTACATTATTTCAAAATAGACAAATAACTCTTCAAAAATAGCTTAATGCATCCCATTCCAAAACAACCAGAAACCATCCTATTTCAAAATACACCAAAATTGTCTTATTTCTAAAAGTGGCCAAAGTGATTATTTATAATTACCCAAAGGGTCTTCTGTAAAGTAGTCTAAAGCGAGTTATTTGAAAAGTGGCTAAAGTGCCTTGCTTTAAAAGTGCCCAAAGAGAGTTATTCAAAAAATGGTTGAAGTGATATATTTATAAACATGGTTGAAGTGAGTTTATTTGTTTGAAAATTGGTTGATGTGACTTACTAGAAAAGTGGTCCCAGTTGTTTAAAAATTTATTGAAGCCATCAAGGCTTTGAAAATGCACTAAAGCTTTTTCTTAGGAAGTAGCCCAATGAACCTTTACTTCCAAGAGGTCCATGCAATGATATTTCAATGTGAGTAGTGGTTGAAGGCATCATTATTTAAAAATGGTCGAAAACCTCTTCTTGGGAAGTATCGTAATGAACCTTTACTTCCAAAAGAGCCATGGGGCGATATTTCAAAGTGGGTTACAAGGGATATTTCAAAATGGCTTGACAATATTGTTTTACTGTTACAAGATAGGCACTATTTTGAAGATTGCTAATGGGAGTTATTTTAAAGTAACCTAATGGGCTTATTTCAAAGTGATCCAACATTCTTTATTTTGAAGATATGACTTGATTGGTCTTATCTCAAAAATTTGTTGCTGAAGGTTATTTCAAGATGGCCCAATAACCTTGCTTCAAAATGGTCAAAACGGTAAGCATATATAGATGTTATGTTTTTGTGTCATCTTCGACTGATGTAAAACAGACAAATTGAAGGGAAATTAAATGAGGAATATATAGGGATCTTAGTCATTGAAAATGAAGAAAACTAGTGTAGAAAATATGGAAATCATTTTTCGTGCAACATCCCTCATGAATTCATAGGTTTAGTGAAAATTTTCTAGGTTTAATGTTAGAAAAGGGTTTATGTTTCGATTACATTGCAATATTATAGGAAGGTTTAGAAATAATAACATAAATGTCAAGATGACATTTTTAACTAACATATATGGTAAATATAGTGATTGACGACATACTTCACGTGTATGCAATATATAAAATATCCAAGTGGGAAGATTATTTACACCTTTTGGAGTTTTCATATAATAATCGACATCATGCATCATTAAAATGAGCCCATTTGGAGCTTTATGGAAGGATACATAATACTATAGTAAGTTGGGATAATCCAAAGAAGAGAATTATACTTGGATAAAAAATTCTCAAGGAAATGGAGCAAGAAGTTGATAGAAACATATAGAAATTAAAAGCAACACAAGATAGACAAAAAAATTATGTAGAAAAATTTATTTGAAGCTTGAAAGTTGTTCCAATATAGCTCCTATATATTTGGCATTGATCATTATTTAAAAATGTACTAAAACATTATTGATTGGGTTGTGATCTAGGTGGAACTAGAGGGAGAGTTATAAATGGAGCCACTAAGCGTCCTAAATAAGAAAATAACATTGCTCCAAAATTGTGCCATTGGATAAGTAAATGTGTAATGGAAACACTTTGGTCTCAATGAACTTACATGGGATTTAGAGGGTGCCATGAAATAAACATATACATTTTTTTATGATCACAAATTTCATCAAGGTTCATGCTATTCCAAGGGGAGAGGAATGTATTTCCTTAGTTTTGACCCTTTGGATGTATCCCATGTTAACACCACCTTAACTTGACAACCATGAGGTTGTGAATGTAATTTGGTTTAAGTTGTATAGTCTAGCTCTTTGGAGGAAAATGTTCCAATAACACATTCAAAGAACACAATTCCATATTTTTAGCGTTAATTTCATGAATATATTCTTCTTTATTCATTAAAATACACAATTCAATGAAATTAAATTACGACTTATTTGGTGTGCCACAAAAACAAATTTTCCGCTCAAGTTAAGTGGTTGTCTGAGATGCATACAAGGAACTCTTTTCCCATATTCAACATAAACCAAATATGTGTTTGTGTGTGTGTGTGAGAGAGAGAGAGAGAGAGAGAGAGAGAGAGAATGCAAGAGAGAGAGAGACAACTTGGTTGACATTATTATCCTCTCCAAGTTTAACATGTGAGCATATTCACACCCCACTCAATGATATTTATCCTTGTTCTAATAATATACCTATAGAAAGATCAAAAAATTGATTTATAAAATCATATTAGTGCTTCAAGTTATTTAACTCCAAAGAAACATAACTCAAACATTGACCCATACTTTCATTATGGTACTTTATTTAACTAAGGTTTATAGGTTTGTGCTTAGATTTATTAGTAGATGCTTCCTAAGTTGGTAATGAATTTTGATTATATAAGGTAGTGTTGAAAAAAAAATCCTCTAGCCATTTTCAAACTATCCTTGAGTAACACTTTACTCAGTTTTTTGTTACATTGAGTTAACTATGTGGTTGAGTCATGAAATTACCATATTTTCACATCGTTTTTAGCATCTTTTCACAACCTTTCTCTTGATTTTTAAACCTTTTTCGCCTTCATGCAACCTTGTTGTACTCCATTTTTATGCTTATATGTGGGATTGCGCTTAATATTTTTCAATGCATTTATTTTATTATTTTAAGTGAGTTTATGATTAAATTTTAGAAAATAACGTGTTTTCACTTATCTTTGAAATTTGGGTAAGTCTTGTTGGGGTTCCCATGTTTTGGCCAGATTGGCAAGACCAAAAGATGAGACAACATTAGACCACTTTCGAACCTCAGGATCTAGCCCTCTTAGGTCCAGAGAGGGATCTATCTATGTAAGCAAAGGTTTTATGCCTTTCAAGCTCAAAAGGTTAAGATATTAGGCTAGTTATAGGCACAGTATTTGTTTGTTTGATTGTTTTTTTGGTTGCTGGTTATCAGGAAAGAAGGGTTCAAAATAAGAGAAGGATGAGAAAATAGGATTTAGGCAGAGGTGAAGTATTCCAGGGAGCATTCAAGGCCATTGGGCAATGGAGTCAGGAAAGGGTTTACTTGCTATTCAATATGCAGGCTTTCAGTTGGGCTAGTCATCTAAAGCATTGGATATTAAAGATGATAGTGTGGTATGGAATGGTGAGAGGGGAGGAAACAATAAAGATTTAGAACACAAAGATAAAGACCTAAGATCAGAGAGAGACTTTGAACTCTCAATGCTTTGGCCTCCAGCTTGAAGGATCTTAGAAAGGTTAAATCATCTGAAAAGGATCCTAGTGAGATAGAGACATGGTTCTAGACCTCCCAGTGTTCCCAATTCATTCAATTAAATCTTAACAAGAAAATCTAAGAACAAATTCATTTAATTCATACATCAGCTAGCAGGCAATAACATCCACTACACTGGTTAAATTAACTAAAATCAACTCTTAGATAACACATTTAGTAGAAAACATTGAAGGCAAGGAGAGCAGAAACATAGGGTACCTAACAAGGGTAAATCCTATGCCAGATTTCTGATGCGAGCTAGTAGAAATGAAATGAAACGGAATGCAAGTTAAACACAAATATAGGGATAGAAAAACATCACCGCTGCTTTAGATCATGATCCAAAGAAATGTGCTTGTCATATTAAAAAGCAACACCAGTCAAGTACAACATTGCCAATAGCTGGATACTCAGTCAGAAAACATCTTCCTCAGCCCATCTTACAACTTTACACAGAGACTATGTCTCAAAAGAAACAACTTGCAAATCTCTGATATCTGATCAATAACTTTTACAATGAGTTCCTTCACGAATTTGTAGCTCAAGTGGAGCAGATAAAGTAGGTGAAAACTAAATGCAGCATTAAAACTTAGGAAAGGAAGAGGGACGAGGCCCATTCTATTTAAATTCTGTGCATTTATCGATGGCACTCTTTGGGTGAAAGAGTGGTCTTCTCCAGGCTTCCATTTACTTCGGTATGTCTCTGATGTACTTTGGCTGCAGCACTCTGTAGTACTTTTGGTGAATTAACAAAAATGTAAATAAATGATGCTAGGGTCTGCCATACTGTGAATCAAATGCTCTGATAGCATCAGGACTGTTGTCAGGACCGCAAATCCCCCTAGAACATGGTATAGAATACAGACAGTATGGGCAACTTGTCCTTAGACAGAGGTGTTACCCACCTATAATATTTGATTATAACAAAAGGTGGCTAAGACTTTTTGAGCCTCCAAGGAACAAATTTTATTACTAAAAAGTGTTGGCTCTTGAAGACTCTTGAAGGCCTTATGCCTCTGTCCAAAATCTTCATTGCTGTTCCCATTTTATACTCAGAAATTCTGTTGATTTCATGAGAAGTAACTGCTGAAAAACCATCATTTCCCCCCTTCTCAAACCTTCATTTGCTCCCCTTTTTCTCCATAAAAATCCTTTGTTTTCATGATTTCTCTTCTTCCCCTCATGAAAATCACTTTTACAAAGTTAAAGACTCACTCTTTAACCTTACTGAAACCCCCAAAATCCATTGAAAACTTTGAAAATTTCATAAAAAACAAAGTTTTATTACTATGGACTTAAGCACCTTGGGCTAAGTCCTAACCACTTCCCCCACATGCCCACACCTTAGAACCAGGTGCTAAGCCCCTCACAGCGCTTATCGCATCGCAAAAATCCAAAGAACGCAAGTCTTTGCCATATTCGAAAGTTCATATGCGATTAAATTTGCATCATATAAACTCCGATGTGATTAAAACCTTTGTATAAACATCCCGTGGGCCCGCCTTCACGCTTAAAACCTTATGAAAATACATTCCCAACCCGATTTTTCCTTTGTAAAGTCTTAAAACCCACTTTCCCAAAGTTTAAACTAAAAAACCAAAATCACGTGCTAAATATAAATGGGTTGATTGAAAAGAGCTGATTGCGCAATCGCATCGGAGAAATCCAATGGGTTGATCGAAAAGACCGCATTAAATTGTTCCGATGCGATTGAGTCCCTATCTTATATTTCCGCCTCACCACTGTTTCATATGACTTATGCCCGGGACCGAGTGTTGAAATCCCAAGCGCTGAAATCGCATCACAAGTTTTCAGAATGGTTAGATCAGAAAGACCCGACCTTCGATTGTGATAGGCCCTGTTTTATATAAAGCCCCGGGCCCATCACGATTCATACATCCGAAGGCTCTGCAGTCGGGCGCCAGACCTCTTTATATATTTTCTTTCCACCCCGATCCATAAAAAACCTTTGTTTTTATTTAAAATTTGGGTTTTATTTATTATAAAGGTTTTCGCCAGTGTGTGTTTTAAACGCGATCTCTGCCGTTGATCAGTAGGCCGATCAAACGACCAGCGTTCAATCGCATTGCATGTCTCAAATTGCGTCGCATTTCTTAAATCGCATCGCATTTCTCAATCGCTGAATTTTTTTGTCCACCCCTGATTGCCGAATCCCCCGATTCATTCTCCATTATTGATATCGTCCTTAGATCAACGACCATCACTTAATCGCCTCTGTCCTCCCGATCACGCAATTGCATCGAAGATTTTCATCGCACCCCTTTTTCTCATCCCGCCGATTGTGATCCTCCGATTGGATCTGGACCATCCACGTGTCCAAATCGGACGGTCCTAGATCATTCCCACATTATTTCATCGCCTTCCGCCTTCTGCCAAGAGGATTCCAACACGTAATCCCCGCCGTTGATCCTTGCGCGATCGACGGTCCTCACTTTTTCTTCCTTCGCCCTTCTTTAACCTCCTTTAAATAAATCTCCATCGTTGGACAATTTCCATCCAACAGCTACGCTCCTTCCCCGCCTTCTGAAAGCAATTAAACCTTAAAAACGCAGGATTTTCTAATATTTTGTGTTTTCGCAGGTGCTTCAATGGTTTTTACATTATAAATGAAGAAAAGCCGAGGGCTGAGAATGACGATTCTCATGCCCTCGATTTATTAAATAGAAGCCATCCACGGGTTGTTTCTCCACGTTTCATCAACGCTTCATGGGCATTGATGCCTTTAAAAGATCTGCGTGGCCCTGCACATCGACAAGACACTGTTTTATTAAAAACACAGTTAAAGAGTATCATTTTTTGAAGCACAGAGTGCAGCAGAACAGAAGATTGAATATTAATTCCACAGTTTTATGGATTTCGGCTAAGATTGATCATCAAAAGCCTAATCCATTGAATTAAAACACAATTAAAGGAATATCATAAGTGTTTAATAGACCGAAAGGCCTCCATCACCACAATTGATGCGAATTGATTCCTCAGCTACCATAAGTGTCACCTGTGCCTTAAAACATTCAAGACAGAGGCCGAAGTTATTGAGCAGAATCAGATATTTTGCCTCAGCACAGCCAGGGAGTTACTTCTGCAAGGAAATAAATGCAGAAATATCTGCAGAGTTACTCCAAACATTACGCAGAGCCTCGAAGTAAAACAAAGCTCCCACCGAGTTTTATTCATAATTGTAAAATAGTTAATACAAAAATCCACCAGTAAACTTCTTCATCGAGCCCCTCAAAAGGCCAAGAAGTCTTGAATCTGTATTAATTGTCTTAAGAGATCTTTTATCAGATCTCACCTCCTCATCCTTCTATAAATACTTCTGTAGAAGATGAGAAACTGTTGGTTGTAGAACTTTGAAATGCATTTGAGCTTAAAATTCTGACTGTAAATAGTGTTCACTGGCCCTTGGAGCTCTGCTTGTGTTAGTCTTGTTAGGCTGGATAGTGAAGATGATTGCTGAACTGAAACATTGGACCTGAGTTTTGTAACTGGTTTGACATCAATAAACAAGCTGTTTCTTGGGATCCTGGTCTATATCAATAGTGAAGTGCCCCTTCTTTGTTATTGTTTTCCTTTATGTATGTCATATTGTTCACTATTCTCTGATAAATAACATCATTTATAGAGTTAGGACCTGCTGTACATCAGTAACCTTCTCTGACTGAAAATATTTATCTCAATGTTTTCCTCCAAATTGTTTATTTAAGAATGATTCAATACAGTTTAAGCAGTTAGGAATGCTTGAGTTCCCTCTTCCTACTGTTTGCTTTAAACATTGTTCTTGAAATTTATTTTCCTTATTTGATTATTAAAAGTTATACTAGAAAGTGATGGTTTGCCCTGTTTCTAGCTTCTATTCTCCAAAGGCAGATTCTGAAAGTTTCCCTTGGTGTTAACTGAAAGTAGACTAGGTTTAAAAGTACTTTATCTGATCTTAAGTTTATACTCTGTCTTCTCTTATATGTTTTCATACTTTCTGAAGGTAATTATGTGGATTACTGGATTGTTTGTCAATTAAGCTGCTTTAATACAAACTTTCCCAAGAAGTCAATGGTTAGCCATGCACTTGGTTGGTTTTAAACAGTTACTTAAGAGGATTTTCTTGTTTGGACAGATTATAAATCCCTTGTGAAATTATTATCAGTTTCCACCCCTCCAACACTCTATTGTTCCCATTCCATCATTTAAATCTCAATAATCTTGTGCTGTAGATGACTTTCCCCTTGGATCACTCTTGATGTTGTTGCTCAATTAAAGCCCTGTTATGAATCCATAGCCCAATGGACTAAAAACCAACGTTATATCTATCTTTTTAGCCTAGCTATTCTATTCACTTGCAACTTCTCACCTTTGAAACTCTTTACACTTAGGAATTTCCACCTCAAACAGTATTCATGCTCAACCATCCAAAAAACAAAAAAAACCCTTGGCCTTCATAACTAGCCTAACATTATTACCCCAAATTTCAAAGACAAATCCATCTTTGCACCTATTGGAGAGATCCCTCTCCGGATTCAGTAGGGCTAGATCCTAGAATCCCAAAGTTGGTTGAAACGATGTTTCTCCCTGAGATCAGAGTTTGCCAATCTTGCTGATTACAGGGACCTAATAGGAGGAACGTTCTGCTGATGTCAAAACCCTGCTATTATGGTTTTCTGTGCACTGGACCTTCTGAGCGATCCACGGGGTCTTCGATTCTGGTACCTTACCTTTTAAACACTAGATTAAGGCTTAAGATCTTCAACAATGTGCCTTAAAACTTTAATTCTCTCACTGATACTCCTTTCCGTTTTGAACTGTCTCTGTCAGCGAAAAACTGAGCTTTAATGGCGCCGGAGAGGTTTTGCAGGGTTCGAACTCTGTCCTTTAATGAAATTTATGTTGCAGACACCTTTCCAGACATTTTCCTGTAATTCCAGGCTCTGAATTTAGCTTCCTTTGCGCACTGTGCCATTGCAATAGTGCGTACGGATCATGGCAGTTATCCGCCTGTTTGTAACCCTGAAAAACATGCAAAAACGTTAGGAAAACCATGCATGGGATGGACGGATGCAGAGGGGGCGATGAGAATGACCATGTAGACAGATGAGATGGCGGAATAGTGCAGGGTGATGGCAGAAAATACAACGTAACAATGGAAGAAGGCCATGGTGAAAGCCGGCGGACTATGGCAAAAAATTTAAATGCAAACCTTTGAAAATGACCTCTGATGGAAATATGAATGAAATATAAGGAGGGTGGAGGACAACGTGATAAAAACACGTGGAGAGGTGACGTGGCGGGACCTAGTCGATGGCGGGGCTAACTTTAAATCTGGATTGTCCGATCTCAGGAGGAGATCGACGGTGGAAAACGCATCGGAGGGCGACGGACGGTGGGCCAGGGGTACGAATGCCTTAGGTTATCCCCTGCGCAACTTCATGGAGCGATCACCGTCGGATGGAGAGCCCCAGATCGGACGGTTGATATGCATATCGCGCCAAGTCAAATGCCGAACGATAACGTGCGATGGGGGGGCGGTTTTGAAATAGTGACGGAGCCACGTGTCAGGCGGTGAGAGGAATCGCTCCGAAAATAAAATTACCGCCCATCCTCCAAAAGCGGTGTGATGGATACCACCGGTTTTTGAAAAGTGCGTGGTGCGGGGACCACAGGCCGGGTGAACCTCTGACCGTCAATTTGTGGGTAAATGAACGGTGGAGATGTGATGAACAGGCGGTGAAAGGGTTGAGCAATGGACATTGTGGGGATCGCGACGACCATCCGATCTATATAGATCGACGGCTCAAAACGCTCCTGATATTCAATTGCGGTAAGCGCCTTCCGCCTTGGCGCTTGGTTCTAGCGCCACGATCGCATGGTGGAAAAGGTTAAGGGGATTGGCCGGAAGGGGCTAAGACCCATACCTATGGAAAATATGGTTTTTGGCCCATTTTAGTGCATTTTAAGGCCAGGGAAGGGTAACGGTAGGGGAAAGAGGGGGAAATAAAGCAAACCAGGGGTATTATGTATGGTTTAATGGAGTCTCTGGGCTGGTTTAGAAGGACTAAGGGAGGGATTTTTGGGTGGAAAAGGGGGACTTTAACAAATGGGACAAAAGGGTTGAAAAGGGACACTTTGCAGGGATACAAGGAAAAAATGAAGGCCTTTAGGAGTACAAATTTTTGCAATCAGAAAGGCTTTATACTGGTGTTTCGGGGAAAATCACCCTAGAGGTTTGTTGGGTCAAAACCTCCACAGAGCAGGGCATGCCATTCAGAAGGACTCACACACAACCATACTTGAATGCAAAAAACTAGATAACAACGATAGCAAAACTCACCCGTAGTCCTACGTTCGATGTAGATCCCGCGGGGTTCAAACCCCCAGCAACCTTTCTTCCTCCTTCAACCTGGAAAACAAGAAAGAACATGCATGGAAACCTAGTTGTACAGCATATATTTCTCCTAAACGTTAGTGTAGTCCATGTGAAACATGATATAAATGATAATAACTGCTTAATGATCAATCTTTCCACATATACAAATAAATACTAACACAGAAGTTCAGGAACAAGATGGTTCTTCATTATTATGAATAGCATGTACAGAAGTAAAGAGTGGAGAGATCACCTGAATCCTTCCACGATCTTCGAACAGACCGTCGTCCGGATTCGTCCCGCCCTTGCCTCGCTAAGAAACCTTCTGGACTTGTGCACTCGAGATGGCATATAAATGGATGAACATCTCCAGGAAACAAGGGTTTCTTGTATAAATCTGGGAAAGTGCAGGAGGCACGGGAAATCAGACTTGAATTGGGATTCCAACAGAGTATAATGTCTATAAAATTTCTCTCTCCCTTAGGCCATGCACATGAGGGGCTTTTATACTCCCTCAAAGTAGTTTCAGTCAGTTGGAAATAGTTGGCCACGTACTGGGGTGGTTGAACTACTGGAGTAACCATAAACCCAATCCGAAAATAGGGAATTTATATATTTTTTTAATGGTTTTAATGGCATACACGGAAAAGTACATGTGGACTCGTGTATACACGCGGAAAATTCTGGGCATAACCGCGTATGGGAATTTTAACAATGTTTTTTAGTGAATTTGTTCAAGTCTGTAGGAATGGGTGCCCAAAGCCATAAAGGCAATCATGAATCACCTGAGGGTAAAAAATGATGCTATAACAGATGCCCCCTAATATATGAGGTCAGAAGGGGTACATGATGGCCGAAATGTATTATGCACATAGAAAGAACTTCGCAAGGACAAGAGAGGACTTCACCAGATTTTAGCCTGCCAAAAACCAATGAAAGAAAATAGAGAGTCAACTCATGCTGAGGCGGGCATACCCATGCTCAGTAAAAAATACATGATATGGAAAGTACATAATAGATCCAAAATGTATACAAGTATAGCTGAACTGAAAGTACACAATGAATCATCTGAGCATGGCCCGGAAGTACAAGTCTGAATCAATGTCCAAATATCACATATATAGAAAGTTGATCAATGATGCTGAAACTGGATGTCTGATCATATAAGTAACTGAATCTCCAAGTACCAAATCATAAGAGGTGGAACAAACGGTACAATCACGTAACTCGAGAGCCAACATATAGGATGCTGCTGTACTGACATTGAAACATATAAGGGTGAACGACATCACTGGCAGAAACTGAATGGACTGTCAAAAGTGAACCGAGAAATGCTGATGCAACCCGAGGTCTTCACCGATCACTATGGCACAATTCTACAGAATGGGAATACATGAGCTGAAGTCGACCATGTGAGAAATCGTTGGATTACCGGTCAATGATGTATACTGTTAACCAATGCGAGACAACCCACCAATAATGGAAATGAGCGTCAAGGTGCCCCAGTACAATCTAACAAGTGCGAATAAATGAGTTGAAGTCGAACACTTGAAAGAATCTACCAATCAGGAGGCAATGATGAATCCCCACTGTCGATAGCGAAGAGTCTGCCACTGATGACTGCAAACCCTAAGGTACTGAGAAAAAGACTCTAGACCTTATTCCCAGAGCAATGAGTCGGAGTCGATGGGAAAAGATCTGCTGGAAGGAAGGCATTAAGGCATCCCACATCAGTCCAGCGCGAGTGTAACCCGCAGGCCAAGATTTGGAAGGAATCGGACGAAGTAGAGTGACGGAACCAAATCGAAGTACGTTTCCGACATGCACAAGATGAAGCTAGCGCACAGAAGAAACCCTCTGAACCAACCAATAATGAAAGCTGACACAGAGGTGAGAAATCCACCGATAGGGTCAAATGGAAATCAAGGTACTGCACGAATCCCAAGTGTGATAATATATGCTGACGTCGAACACAAGGGAAACCACTCAGTCAAAGACCCATAATGATGATCAAATGATGAGCACAAGGTCACCTATCAATGATGGAAATAGGGCCAGGGTGCGGCTCTAGGTTTGCTCTCAGAGCAATGTGTCGTAGTCGATAAGAGACAAACCCGCCAGCAAGAAGTCAATGGAGACCTTCTCAAACTAGCACGAGCAGAAGACCAAAACATCTGATGTGATAGAACAAGATACTGACAAGACCGGGAAGGCCGACTGAATAATGAGTCAAGAGACACCGCAGAATGGCCGACTCTGGTTAGACTTACCTTGAATAAAAGCACGACTCGTGATGACCATGGTAGTAAAAAGTGACACTGTATAAGTCTATTATGCAGGAGGCAGAACACACTCTCCATATGATTGGAAGAGATAACCAACCGGGGGAGGACTGACAAGTGAAACATGGTAGAGGCTGAACCTAGGTCAAAACTAAAACCATCCCAAATGTAGGAAATATATATAAGTATATGTGCTTTGTTCAAGGGCGACAAACTGACTCTGTACTGCCATCAAAACAACGAAGATACATCCCGTTCCCGCTCTTTTTGTTATATTTTATTTTTTTGTCTTTTTCATATAATAAGCCTGAAAAATAATAAAAGAATGCTATGGTACAATGGATAGAACGAGTATCAAGAAACAGATGCACTAGTTCCTGGGATTGGAACGATCCTATGCTCAATGCAAGGTGGCGGAAACTAGTAAGCGATACTCGGAGGAATGTTCCATCCATGGTTAAAAGGGTGTCAAGTCACGATAGCCAAGTGCATGCAATGGTTAACTTGTACAGATAGTCAAGGTCAAAATTTGGCTTAAACATTGAGTCCAAAATGAAGCCGGCTAAAGGCCAGGATAAACAAGTAGCCAATATGCAATGCAATAATACAACTCAACAACACCAGGGAGCCTCTAGGGTAATAGCCAGAAAAAATGATAGTGAGGAAGAAGAAGAATGAAGCTTCAACACATAAGTCATGGCGGGACTAAAGAGGACTCCCAAGCCTACATAAAACGCAGCATGGGCAACAAGTGATAGTGAGGAACTAACTAAGAAGCCCATGTAAAGGAAGGCTCTACCATCATGTCATGATTAAATAATCGGTGAGTGAAATGGGTGTAATAGTCATGACCTGATGGGATCGACCCTATGGCAAGTGATCAATATGGAGGCTAGTATGCAATATGCAATGGAAAGTGATTTCCCTAACCTATATGCCAGTGAATATCATATACCTGCCATGACGAGTCAGCAGTCATGGATCAAAAACCGAGAAAAATCTCAAATTCGTCAAAATGTACCTGAAAACATACCAAACTAGGCACTTCCAAGCATCCGGGTTATGCAGCTTAAGATAGATTGAAAAAATAAGCATAACAAATTTTTGCGACAATTTTCAACTTTTTGGACATAAATAGACAAATTACCTCATATTTGGTTCATTGTTACATTGGTGATTTGGAAAAAAGTGCCGTGGAGCAAAAAACTTCTTTCGTCAGAACAGGAGCAACCGACCGTCAAATCGCACCGAATTTGTCAGGTAAGCTCATCAACCATCCTTGCTATTCATTTTGTCCGTTCGTAAATTAGAATTTAGTAATTTTCACCATAGAATCTCTTGCTAAAAATCACGGGTTTGCGCATACGCAGGTTGGTAATGATAAAGTCGCGTATACACACGACTGTGCACAAATAAAGTCGCGTATGCGTAGGCCCAAATGAAAAATGCGTAGCTAATGAAGGAATTATTGAAATTTTTCAGGATGACCATATCATGGAGAGAGCGTGAACACAATGCAATTGATCAAGAAGTCATGCGAGATCGAGCATCACTAAATATTCTTCGGAATTGCGGATTGCTCATGTTTTTCAAAATGCCAAATATGAAGAGTAATGTCCGGTTGATCGAAATGCTTGTGAACTATTGGGAACCGGAAGAAGACTGCTTCATCATAGATCAGATGCCCATATGCATTGAAGTGGAAGATATATATTTTATTACTGGACTCTCCCGGAGGGGGGAACCAGTAGACTTGCACGGGAAGCCCTTGGGAGGGCTAACCGTGGAAGATTACGTCCACGTTTACTGCGTAGAGGGTTCCAAGAAAGTGGGAAATCAAATTGCAATCAAAGATTTAAGAGACTTGCACATAAAAATCCTCCTTTTTACCATTGGGAGAGTAGCAGGATAAGCTTCTCTACACCAGGCATCCAAGACGCAAATGAGTATAT
Organism: Pinus albicaulis; assembly: GCA_034641835.2. Taxonomy (NCBI): domain Eukaryota; kingdom Viridiplantae; phylum Streptophyta; class Pinopsida; order Pinales; family Pinaceae; genus Pinus; species Pinus albicaulis. The sequence continues at coordinate 100,704,847 of CM076569.1, forward strand.
CAGTGGAATGCTTAACTCATTTATAGATTGGTGCATAGCTCTACTGATGAACATGAAGCAACAATTGACTTCAATCCAAAAGGCAAAGACAAAACATTTTGGATATGGTACAATTTTGATGACATTCTTCTTTGGGAAGATTCCAGCGCTGAGACCCAGAGTGATCTCTACCATCAGCAGCCCGAGAGACCCAAGAATTGCCCGCTAGGCAGACATGATGAAGAGGTTGGGGGGAAGTGAAGTTCCCCGAACCACTTGGGATGATGAGTTCTTCCTTTGGTGGGGAGAACAAATCATCACTGTGGACGACTATCCCTATGCCGGGATGGACTTTCGTGGCGATCCAGATCTTGTCCTTCCACCAGGTGCGGCATGGGGACAGTCGGTAAGTTTGCAATTTTTTGACTTATATAATTTTTTGGATTTTTTCAAATATGTATGAAAAAATGAAAAACAAACATGTTTTTGATTGGATTCATAATGACTTACAATTTAAAATGATCATGATATAGATATTGGACCAGTTCAACCTGAGGGTTTCCCGCGACACAAGCGTCGCAGAGGCGAAGCAGATACAGTGGATTCAGACACGACCCTCCAGGCTGTACAGAGGAACTTGGAGGGATTAACCCGCCAAGTACCTATGGCTGCAGTGGAAGATCTGCCAGAAGCCATATAGAGACGGGTGGTAGGAGTGCCCCGATACTGGGTACGGTTATTCCGCCGAGTTGCCACCGCGATCGTGTTCTATAGGAACACAACTTCTGGGAAGGGACCTCAGGAGTAGATAGATATGATCTGTCAGATGACTGTATATTTTTTGAGACTGAACATGATCGGGCATAAGCCCAAATTTTGTATGACTTATGGATCCAAATTTTGTAAAGTTTTTTGAACACTCTAATGATATATATACAGCGATGTTTGATGTGATGTGACAAATGTATCAAAATGTATGATGTTTTTGATGATTAAATTTTATTGTATGGAATGATTAATATGCCAATAAATTGCTTGATTAGCTAATGAGTCTGCCATCCAATTGTCAGCTCGAGGAATATGAATGAAAGTTAAAAATTGAAATGATCTTTGTAACAAACGTATCCTCAAGAACAACCGAAGTAAAAATGGATCTCTAACCCGACAAGTATTGTTCAACTGCGACACCACCAGCTGAGAGTCCAAGAAAACTACCAACGAATCAACACCCAAAGATATTGCCTCCGAGAGTAGATAAACAACTGCAGTGTATTCTGCTATGTTATTGGAAGCAGGACCAATGCAGACCCCTCTTGATACTAACAGCTGACCGGATGGATAATGAAGTACCCAAGCCGCGGAAGCTAAGTTCCGGGTGTGTCTACTAGCACCATCGGCGAAACCAAAATGACTCATGACATCCAACACAACCTGCCAAAGCAGATCAAAAACATCACCATCACATCAAAGATCGAAAATCAACCAGATATGTACAAAGCAAAAACTACTATATACAAAAGCAACATGCCAGGCCAAAGCCTAGGCATAATACTTCTTCAAATAGAGCCCATTTCGGGGCTCCGGCAACTCGTTCCCTTCAAAATCAACCAAGTTATATGCTCCTTTCTTAAGGACCTTTTTAACGATGAAGGGGCCATACCACATAGATTTAAACTTTCCTACCCCCAGGGCATCTTTTTCTTGGGCATAGACCAAAACAAGGTCACCTTCCGAAAAAACCCTGGGTTTGACCGCCTTATCGTACTGAACTTTAACTTGGTTTTTATGCGCTTCATTCATCATGGTAGCATCCCGACGCTGCTCATCGAGATGTTCCAGATGAAGGAGTCATTCTTCAATACTAGTAGTGTCAGGAAGAAGTTCAACAGCTAACTTAAGAGAAGGAATCTCGCATTCAATGGGAAATACGGATTCCAACCCTTGCACTAGCTAAAATGGAGTAAAGCCAGTTGTAGTTTTCACTGACGTCCTGTATGCCCAAAGTGCAAGATATAGCATAATATGCCAGTTGGATCTAGCTTTATCAATTTTCCTTTGAAGAATTGTCTTCAAGGATTTATTCACGGCTTCCACTTGCCCATTGGCTTGAGGATAATACGGAGATGAATGCTCCTGCCGGAAACCTAATTTTAGAGCCAACTCAGCCATCATGCTATTCTGAAAATGACTGCCATCATCAGTGATAATATCTCTAGGAATACCAAAACGAGCAATAACCTGGTTGAAAAGAAAAAGAGCTGTAGTCTCACCATCATTCCAAAAAGTAGGCATAGCCTCGACCCACTTCGTAAAGTAGTCTACTGCTACAATAATGTACTTGTGACCTTTAGCCGAAGGCGGGTTACAAGTAGTATAATCAATACCCCACTTTGTAAAGGGACCGACAATAATGACTGGAAAAAGCGGAGCTGGATGAGCGCGCATTTTTCGAGTATAAACTTGACACGGATGACACTTTTTGACCGACTCCATACAATCTTTGAAAATCGAAGGCCAAAAGTACCCAGCACGCAAGATCTTTTGGGCTGTAGCAAGCCCAAATAAATGACCACCACAAGCTCCACTGTGGCAATCATTCAGCACAGCCTCAGCTTCTTCGAGAGTTAAGCAGCGTCTCAGGATTGAATCAACCCCTCGACAGTATAAAGCATCACCAATGATCAAGTAATTCTTAGCCAAGTGACGCAACTTACGACGCTCATCTTTCGAAAAAGTAGAGGGAAACTTCGCAGTCTGAAGATACACAATGATATCTCCATACCAAGGATCCTGTGAAGAGATAAGAAACAAATGTTCATCTGGGAAGGATTCATCATAGATCATCTCTTCCCCACAGGGCAACTCAGAGATCAATTCCGCGAAAACTAATGATTTATTGGATTTGGCAGACATAAACTCAAGATCAAATTCCTGCAAAATCACAATCCATCTATTGTATTTGCCCCCAATCACTCGCCTACAGAGGACAAACTGAAATGGATTGGCCGCTGCCAAAACATAATTTTTTCGTAGAATAATGTAATGTCGGAGTCACTACACAGCATGAACTGCTGCTAAAGTTAACTTTTCTATCGGAGTGTACCAGAGTTTAGGTCCTACCAATCCTCGACTAAGATAGTAAATAACATGCTCTGCAAGAGCATCATCTTCCCGAACCAGAACCATACCAATAGTAGATTCCGCTGCTGCTAGATACAAAAGGATATCCTTTCTATAATCAGGTGGACTCAATAAAGGAGCAGAGGTCAATGCTTTTTTCAGAGCATCGAATGAGCGTAGAGCGAAGTCATCCCAAAGAAATGGAACTCCCTTCTTCAACAATCTCATAAATCCCTTGGTAACTTCAGCATAATTTACGATAAATCTCCGAAGAAAATTAGACTTTCCTTGTAGACTTTGAAGTTTACGAATAGAAGACGGGGGAGGCAACCAAAGTATTGCCTCAACCTTGAAGGGATCTACCCTAATCCCTTCCCCAGACACAATGAATCCCAATAACCGTCCGGATGTAACCGCGAAAACACACTTGTTCGGATTCAACCTAATCTTATAGAAACGACATCATTCAAATATTTTCCGGAGGTGAGCAGGATGATCCATCCTCTTTCGAGAATGAGCAGCTAAATCATCCAAATACGCCTCGATAATATTTTTGATGTCATGGAAGGCATATGACATGGCCCGCTGAAACGTAGCCCCAACATTTTTAAGACCAAAAGGCATCTTCTTGTATGAAAAAGTACCCCAGGGACAAATAAAGGTAGTCTTATGTTGATCTTCAGGATGGATAGTAATCTGATTATATCCGGAGAAACTGTCCATGAAGGAGAAAATCTCATTACCGGCACACTCATCAATGATCTAATCTATAAATGGTGTGGGGTAATTATCTTTAGGACATGCTTTATTAAGGTCTCTGAAATCAATGCAAACTCGAATTGTTCCTTGTTTTTTATCTACGGGAACAGGGTTTGAAACCCATTCAGTCAAAGGAACAGGGAAAATGAATCCCGCCTTAAGCAGCTTCTCAACCTCAGCTTTGATAGCTGCTGCCTTCCTAGGATTGACCGGACGAAGTTTTTGCCTCACCGGCTTAGCGTTTTCATAAGTCTTGATCTCATGCTAGACAATAGATGGATCTATACCAGGCATTTCCTCATAAGACCAAGCGAATACATCCCTATACTCTTTAAAGAGCTCGGTGTAAATTTGAACCTCTTCACGGGAACATTCAGCTCCGATGAAGACATTCTCGATAATATTGGGATCCCTGGAAATGTTCACCGGGATAGTAGGAGAAATCAAAGCCATGTTCCCTTCAGCATAAACCTGTGTTGGTGCTAAAGGGTTCAAGACTGGGTGAACAGGACCAGGAGATTGAGGACTTGGAAAACTAGTTTCAACTTCGCTCAAGTCAGGTAAAAATTAAGACCGATGATGCAAGTCATCCCACGGTCTATCTATACCAGTCATGGCTTCCAGGATGGCCTCTTCAGATGGAAGAGTGGTATCAAGGCAATCCTGGGCAGAAGAAGAACTAAGTGTCCAAGTCGGAGCCACATCTCCATCCAACTCTTCCGGTGAAAGAGGAGCTGGACTGGATTCTGCAGAGTCAACAATAGACTGATAAGCAATCTCAGCTGCAGACATCGGAAATGCCATTCCACCCACTTGACCTTCCGCTAATGTGGCGGTAGGGGAAGGCAGGGTCCAAGGGTCCGAAAAATAATGAGTTCTGAAGAACTCTCTTCGAAGAGGAGCCTTGGAGGATGAAATTGCATTTATATGCACCGTAGGAGGAGGAATATCGAAAGTACCCATCAAGGAAGAATACATTCCAACCCCTAAATTCTCAATAGGCGCCTTAGTATTATCCAACTTTGGAACAGATGAGTCAGTAGACGCATTCGGGTCTACAGGAGGACAGTCCAGTTGGTCCACTGTAACAATCCTCCCTTCGTGAGGGAAACAAATAATCTGAAATAATGAGGATGCAATGGCATCCATCTCATAAATCCAGTTTCTCCCCAACATAAGGTTGTAGTCCAAGCTTGCATCAACTACCTCAACCTCTATATTCACAGTTTTTCCCCCAACACAGATAGGCAAAGCTGGGACAATACCATGCAGTCTGTGAGAATGACCATCAAATGCAGTCAGAAGAGTGGTAGATGGAACAGCTTTGGGAGATCCAATCATCTTCCAACATGTGAGAGACATCACGCATGTGGAAGCACCCTCATCAACAACCGTCCGAAAGATGTTGCACTTCCGGTATAATGATTTAATATGAAAAGCCATATGATGGGGGAGTCTCTTCTTAAAATTAGACATATCAAAAGTAATCAGAAGAGAATTTTTTGGATCAATAGCCCCAATGGCAATGAGCAAAGCACTGCGCTGAGCCGGACAAGACTGGAGTACCTCTAAAGCCGACATAGCACAAGGACTCTGCACCAGATCTTCCACAATAGAGTAGTTCTGGGCAGCCCTAGCATTTGGATTAATCGTCGACCGCTTAGTAGATGCTTTGGGCATTCGAGGCATAGACTCAACAGTAGGCCTTGTAATGTGAAGCGGCTCAGTAGCATCAGGAGCATCCTTAGCTTTCGAAGACTCTTCTCTGCCATAATCACGGGATCTCGTAGCGACATCCACATGAGCACTCATCATGAATATGTTCGATGGAATTTCCCCTTCCTGGGTGCCCCCAGAGGAAGCCCCAGGATTTTGATTCGCGCCAACAACTAACTGTTGCCCTTGGGGAAAAGGGTTTGTCAATAGAGCCTGGGAACTAGAAGAACCCTGTTGAGCTAACAAGTGTTGCGCATCCTAAATTTTAGGGCAAAGGTGTGTAAGATGGTCTCCAGTACATAATTTGCATGGAAACTTCAATTTCTTTTTGTCCTTTGAACCCTCACCAACATGCTCGTTGGTTTTATTCGCAATACCCTTCCCATTCTTGCCCTTTTTCTTATTATTTCGTCCCTTCTTCTTCCCTTCGGATTGTTGATTTCCTTTGGGATCAGAAGCTTGGACAGCATTTATGGACAAAGATTGGGAAGGCGATGACTCAACAGGCACAGCCTGATCAGAAGGAGCAGATTGCAAAGACAACTGCTGCAATTGATTAAGCAGGCTGGTTGCACCACTATTGATCGACCCGATAAGCCCATCACCATGAGGACCAGGCTTAGTTTTGGATAAATCTAATTTGGAGCAAGGAGCATTGGGCAAATATTTATGGAGGACCCCAGACTGAGAATAGATCAGTTCCAGCTGCTGGGCCCTAAAAATGGCTTGCTCCTCAGAAAATACCCTAGACAAGGATACATCTTTAGAAATGTCTAACTGCAGAGATTTCAGAAACCATTCCAAAAGGAATTCTTCTAGAATATGAGCTTTAATAAGCCTCTTCCTTCTCCTCCATTCCTGAATATGGTCAGAAATGTGGGTTGCGTCGTCCTGCTTAAAATTAGCTAGGAGTTCAGTCCCAGCGTCATATCGGACAGGCAACTGGAAATGGTTTAGAAATGTAACAGCTAGTTCTCCAAATGTAGCAAAACTACCCCCAGTTAGCTCAATGTACCATTTGGCAGCGTTTCCAGTTAGGGTGCGTTGAAACAATCTCAACCTAATTGAATCATCGATCAGGGAGTTAGAAGAACACCATAAATGGAAAGTGGTGATGTGGTCAGCCGAATCCTCTCCATTATTGCCTTCAAACTTTGGAATGTCTGAAGGTAGTTTGGTCGGGATCGGAGGCCACCCCAGACTGTACCGAATCAGATCATTCGTCAATTTCGACAGATCTGGCAAGTTTAACGTTGCCAGAGAAGGTAAACGAGGCATAGCCTGAGGATTCCATCCTTGATAGGATGAATTCCCAACATTCTGAAAAGAATACCCTGGATTTGATGAGGCACCAGGTTTCCAGAAATAACTCGTAGCAAAAGGAGAAGAACCTCCTCCCAACGCAGAGTTACCAAAGATTGGACCAATTCCCCTGTCTGAAGTATTAAATGAAGAGGAAAGCCCCTGATAGGGGTTCTAGGCATTAGAAAGAGGGGAAAAATTCGGATAAGCACTCGACGAAGGGAAAGAAGCATTCCCTTGGTGACCAGCATAAAACTGATTCCCTGCCCCCGCTGTAGTGAATATAGGGTTCCAACCTGTAAAAGTAGTCGAACTCTGACCTCTAGACCAAGGGTTAAAACTCTGGGTCTGAGAAGTAAACGGAAAGGACCCTAAAGAAGGATTCAAACTAGGAATATGTCTAGTTCCAAAGGGGAACGCTTGAAAAGAAGCTGATCCACTAGCCATGGAAGACATGGGTGTAGATCCAGCTGCAACAGCGAAAAAGGAAAAAGAAGGAATCCCACTAGTGGGCATTCCAAAATAGAAGGGACCAGATTGAGAAGCATGTGCTTGGGTGAAACCAGAGCCAAACACAGCAGCACTAGAAGCAATCGAAGATATAGCAATAGTGCCCCCTCCTTCAACAGAAGTAGGAGTCTAAATGCCTGCAGCACTCACAGCAGAAGCCGCGTTCCCAGTCGTGGCCATCGAAAGGTATGTATAATATGGAGGATCTTCCGGTCTCTCTGACTCAGGTCCGATGTATTCAACAACGAACGGATAATCAGGAGGAAGAGGAGATGGAAGTGACTCTGAGGGTTCAGACACTTCCTCTACCTGTACTTCTTCTTCCTGCGGAAATAATACTCGCGAGGTGAGCGGAGCGCTCCTCTCGGAACCAACACCAGAATCAGCTACGAAACCTTGAGACCCTTGTGGAGGATCTCTCTCCACTGCGTCGGACGCCATAGGGTGGTAACCACCTGCTAAATCACTCCTACGCCTTCTTGAAGAAGGCTCTGAACTCTCTGGAGATAACCCCCGGATTCTCCTCGATCGACGAGGCGCTTGATCAGCCACTTTAACAGATTTTAATTAGACTCAAAAAGTATAAAGCTAGGCAAGCTAGGAGAAAAGAGCACTCACTACAAAAAATAATCCCTGAGATACAATCAAGCAAACAACCTTCAGGTATTTCCGCTCTGGGTGATTAGGACCGGACACCAAAATACAAGAAAGCGAAATATAGGACCTCCCGAAAGCAGTCTGGGATAATTACGGCCCAGGCCTACTAGCGAAGGTATCAGAAACAGTTACGCCAACCTCCTAACGACAACCTTTGCCGGCTCAAGTACCCAAGCTTCGCAAGGGCACCCCCTAGAAGTACTGCTGAAAGTGATGCGACGTCTGCCTCAGGTACCACTGGTATTCCCCCCCGCAGTCACCTATGTGGAACCTAGGAGTGGCAACTATGGGCACCAATCCATGTCAGAAGCCGGGAGGAACGGTCTTGAGGTCAGATTCAACAAATCAGAGAGGGGGTATCTCTCTTCTACACAGGTTCTACGAGACTAAAAAATTTTATTTTTCTTTTCAGATAACAAACTTCACACTCACAAAAACTATGAAAATGACTAAATGCTTAAGTGCACCTGATGAAATCACTAAGAGCATGCAAATTCTAAGATGCAAAATCTACTAAAGTAGAGAGAAATTTCCCAAAGATCCTTCAGTTTTATCTCTTTTTGGTTGTCCAGAAAGCTAGTTCCCAAAGTCAGAAACTCTTAGTATAAAGACACCAAAAACGCTTGAAACAAGAGGAAGAAACCAATGACAATTCCTTTCCAAAATCAAGTCAAAATCCAAAGGCAAGAAATCTCAACAAAGCTTCAAAAGATATAATGAAACGAAAACAAAAAATGCAAAACAAAAGCAAAAGACAAAACAAAATGTTTTTTGAACTTTTGAAAAAATAAGAGCTCGAAAAGACCAAGAAAAACTATCAAATCCCAAGCCAAACAACTCTGAATTTCAAGCAAAAACTTCAAAAACGCTCCAAATCTTATAGGGCTAGCTAGTAGCAAGATTTATATGAGCAATAGAAGACAAGAAACTCAGCAACTCAGCCTAGAAGAGTAGTACAACCTTGCAGCAAACAAAAACTTCAAAGAACCAAGAAAGACTCTTCAAAATTTGCAACAAGACCTAGTCAACTGAACTCAAGAAAACCAACCAAGAAATGGGCAAAAATCGAAGTGCAAAGCAAGACACAAAGGTAGGAAAGAGTAAATGAGCAGGAGCTCTCTGTTCTGATAAAGCAGAACAACCAAGAATCCCCAGAAAGAGATCTTGGTACTCGAACCAGAAATGCCAGCACAAGAAACAAGACTTGCCAGATAAGCTAGTTTTCAACTAAACAAGAGAGAGAAAAGACCAAAGACCACTTTCTACACAATCCAGAGGATACAAAGACACTGCAGGAACAGGTCTCCACAGGCAGACAGGACTAAAAAGCCAAGAAATCCAAAATTTCAAAATTCACCCAGGCATACGCTACTTGACAGTTTGGAAACAAGTGTGCATACACGACTGTGTTAAAGGAAACTCACGTATACGCGACTCCCTTTAACAAAAACTGCGTGTATACGCGTCTGTGTATAGAAAAACCCGCGTATGAAAAGGTAAATAATGAAAAATAAAAAAGATCAAGCCTGGATAAGGAACCAGGTCTTCAGTCTGACTGAGAAAGAGTTAACTGGACTGGAAATAAAAGTTAAAACTATTGGAAACCTATCAAACAACTGAAACCACCCAACAGGGGAATCAAAAAAATGCGATCCCCAACAGAGTCACTAGTTCTGTTTCGGAGAAAATCACCCTAGAGGTTTGTTGGGTCAAAACCTCCACAGAGCAAGGCATGCCATTCAGAAGGACTCACACACAACCATACTTAAATGCTAAAAACTAGATAACAACGATAGCAAAACTCACCCGTAGTCCTACGTTCGATGTAGATCCCGCGGGGTCCAAACCCCCAGCAACCCTTCTTCCTCTCCAACCTGGAAAACAAGAAAGAACATGCACAGAAACCTAGTTGTACAACATATATTTCTCCTAAACGTTAGTGTAATCCATGTGAAATATGATATAAACGATAATAAATGCTTAATAATCAATCTTTTCACATATACAAATAGATACTAACACAGAAGTTCAGGAACAAGATGGTTCTTCATTATTACGAACAGCATGTACAGAAGTAAAGAGTGGAGAGATCACCTGAATCCTTCCATGATCTTCGAGCAGACCGTCATCCGGATCCGTCCCGCCCTTGCCTCACTAAGATACTTTCAAGACTTGTGCACTCGAGATGGCATATAAATGGATGAACATCTCCAGGAAACAAGGGTTTCCTGTATAAATCTGGGAAAGTGCAGGAGGTACGGGAATTCAGACTTGAATTGGGATTCCAACAAAGTATAATGTCTATAAAATTTCTCTCTCCCTTAGGCCATCCACATGAGGGGCTTTTATACTCCTCAAAGTAGTTTCAATCAGTTGGAAACAGTTGGCCACGTACTGGGGTGGTTGAACTACTGGAGTAACCATCAACCCAGCCCGAAAATAGGGAATTTTTATATATTTTTTAATGATTTTAATGGAATACGCAGAAGAGTACATGTGGACTCGCGTATACGAAAAGTATGGGCATACCCCGTTATTGTTCTTGTTTTTTAGTGAATTTGTTCAAGTACGTAGGAATGGGTGCCCAAAGCCATAAAGACAATCATGAATCACATAAGGGTGAAAAATGATGCTATAACAATGATGCTATAACAACCTCACAATGTGATGCATAGGTATTAACTCTTGCCTTACCATTCCCCCTATCCAAATATGCGTAAAGCAATTGTCATTCTAAATTGAAGGCTAACTCCTATGTGTACTTCCCCGTCAATGATGCTAAAAATGTTGGGTAATTTAATTGTTCCTTAAATTACTTTACATTAAATTGTCAATCCAGTATGTAGACCTATGAACTACACTATATGTGCTAGGAAATCATTTTTAATTATAGAAATGCTTTAATCTATGAATGATAAATAAAGTGTTGACATTATGGCAGTAAATGAAATTTATTCTTGTGAAAGCATATGAGATGAAATGAAACTTGTTAATTGAAATCCTAGTCGAGAATGTTATAAAATGCAAGCATGATTATGTTCGTTGATGAATTCCTCTTGAGAAAAACACATGCACTTTCTGGTAAAAAATGATTGTTTTTTAATCTATGAAAGCAAGATAATTGTCTTCAAGGAAAGTGATTAAAATGTATTCTATGAAAGCAAGAATTTTTAATCTAAGAAAGAATTTATACCTAATCTAATAAAAACATATACAACTATGCTAACAAAGCCAGAAACTCTAATCTATCAAAAGTAAACGTGCATATACTAGGAAAACAGTGAAATGTATTCTATGAAAGTTAATATAACTATTAACTATTCTAGTTTGATGAAAGTAAAGGAAATTTATAATAGAAAGCAGTAATATATTATGATGAAAGCAAAAATATTATTTAAGGAGAAAATAGCATTAGTCTACCTATGAAGAAGTGAACCTATGTGAAACTTCGAATTGAAAAACTTAAAGAGTGTGATTAATGCTTACAGTTCTTTCAGGTCAGTGAGTGCAAGGTTGTGTTATGTAAATAATTATGAAATTATGTGCTCTTAAACTATAACTATGAATCTAGGGATGGATGTGAAATCAAAGAACTAGAAATGAATGAAAAGTATGAGGCTAAAAATGTAAATTTTTTTGGCGTTTTGATTGCAATTCAAGCACTTAATCTATCTTGTAAAAGAAGAAACCTAGTGACTCAAAATAAATATTAACCATGAAATGAAAAAAAAAAAAACTTAAATGTGAAAGAAAAGAAAGTAAAAACAGAGTATCGAAAGTAAAATAACAGTACAATTTTTTTATGCCACAAAGGGCCCTCTAGGTGATGGACGAGATTTATAAACCATACATAACTTTACTACTACTGGTGCAATTTTCTTATCAGAGCTCAATGACAGGAAGAGGAAATAATTGTTATTAAACTGTAAGTAGTGCATATGTAAATACTTATTCTTTCATTGACATGACATGTTCTTCGCTTATCAGCGAGTCTATTTATAGCGTCTTTTGACAATAACTAACTTAGAAAGGCATTACTACAAATATGAAGAGATAAGTGATGATCAAGTGTCCTATTTTATTTTCATTTTTAATTATAATGATTCGTTGATGATTTAATGTATCATATGAAGAAATATCAGACAGATCATCACTAATTTCCATTGATTCTTGGCTTCTTGAATATGATCATGCTCACCTGAGGTCGCCCATCACCTGGAGGTCGCTCCACTACTTAGAAAGGTATTAGATAAGTGATGATCAAGTGTCCTATTTTATTTTCATTTTTAATTATAATGATTCGTTGATGATTTAATGTATCATATGAAGAAATATCAGACAGATCATCACTAATTTCCATTGATTCTTGGCTTCTTGAATATGATCATGCTCACCTGAGGTCGTTCCACTACCAAGTAGTAGTTTTGATGTATTTTTCTTTTGTTCCATATGCCACGAGATAGTTGACCAAGATTTTAACCAGAATATTGTGGTTATCCAATGATATTTTTCTTGTGCCAAATGGGCGGAACACCATTCTGGAGTATTTTGACATCTACCCATGTGCTTGAGTTAACCTGTTTACTTTGGAAATCAAACAAACCTTGGATGTTGCTACAAAATATCACCAGAGCTACATAATTTTTCAGTTTCCGTAATTTTTATAAATTATGTCAATTTTATAAAGTAAAACATACAAAACCATATATATATTGGAATTTTTACTTTTTATGCTTTTTTCCTCTCAGATATCCATTATTCATGCAAAATATGGTATGAATATATGAGAACAAGGAAATTTTGAGGGTTTCTACACAGGATAATTGAAAGCTACACTAGAAATTTGTTAAAAACGTACTAATTTTTCGGTCCAACATCCTCTAATAACAAGGATAAGACAATATTTTCGAGGCTTAAAGTAGTTTCATAAATTTTTCAAAAAGGTACTAATTCTTCGGCCCAACATCCTCTAATAACAAGGATAAGACAATATTTTTCAGGTTTAAAGTAGTTTCATTAGTGTCTGTGGAAACAACCAAAATATCCAACGATTTTGGTATAGAACACAACCAATTGATACACTTCATCTAAAATTTTAATATCAATAAATAATAGCTAAATTACCATAATATTGAAAGAATTCAGGTGTTATGTCTCTCATCCTTCGTCCTTAATCGTCAAGTTTTACAACTTTTTCCACAGGATCAATTTTTCAAATGGGATTTAGGCTAATATAAAACCACTAACATGTTTCCCAATGCCTTTGATGTAGCTTCTCTTGAAAGGTTCAACAATACAGAATCTGAGCAATGCAACTATATTTTTCTCTTTGCATTTCAATCCAACCTGGCTTAGTCTTCTGTCGACATCCCTATTGGTGCAGTACCCAGAACCACAGTGATTCACTAATATTTTTCCACCAACATATCTTGCATTTTGAGCTTCCATAGCTCAAAAAAATTCCCATTAAATTTCGTGATCTTTATCTTTAAACTACTCACCATTGTCTTTTGAGCCATAAACTATCGTGGATATTCCACTGGACAATTTGTCCAAAATATTTAATAAAATTATACTTAAAAACAAAAAATATATAGTATTATAGTTTTATATCTCTTTATATTTATAGATATGTATGTTATTGTTAATAGTGCATGCATGTGAATCAAAATTATGCATAAAATGTAGAACGGTGAAATAAAATCTCACAAACACATTTAACACATGATATGACTAGAGAAAACCTTTCAAGAGAAAAACATAGTTGGAAGGTGAAGTCGCTTTTCTCTTTTTCTCTAAATGGAAATAATTTTGCAAGTATTAAGAAGTATGGACTATGGCTCATAGGCTACTGTAGTGCACAAATCCTCTTTGTGTGCTCTATCTCTTATCCCTCTTAGTTATTTTTCCTCAGGTATGCAACAAATGTAATCGAAAGAATGGAACCCCTTTTCCTTCTAGTGGCTCAGTTACCAAACAACTTGATAGCCTACTAGTGGTTAGGTTTCACTATCTCAACTCTTAACGAGAGTTATAATATAGACTCTTATAAAGTCTTCTTCATCATAATCACGTGACTAGCCCATTTTTCATGAATAATGGTGGATGGCATTGCATCCTCTCAAATTGTGGTGGTGAAAATAAGGTGGTCAACTCCTGAGTTGCATAAATTTCGCATATGGACTTTGATTGATGTTTTTTTTACACCATTAGAAATATATTTGTGTTTATAATAGGAAAAATAATGCTAAAGTAGCAAAATTTTACCCCCAAAAATCATCATTTGATCCTCAAAACTCTCCCAAAAGGTTTCAGACCTCATTTTTCCATATTGTCTTGCTAGTAAAAATGGCCTTGTGAATTGATTCCTCCACTTTTTCCACTCTGAAAGCATCAAGATGGAATAAAAACAATATAATGATCTAACATGGATCACTTTCACTACAATAATCTATTTTATAGATGTACCACTATAACAAGGTTTATCACATGCTTAAACACAACCTCTTAGCCACAAAAGAATCTCCTTGAAGCTAAAATTGCTTTGATACGAAATTCAGGTTTTGACCCTATACAAATAATTTTTGTAAAGAGATTCTCAATAAAATAGAAAATATGCAATAGCAAACACACACATTAGCATAGAGATTTCACCATGGAAACCCAAACCAGGAAAACCGAAAATATCTTTCAGTATATCTCATCTTTCCAGTATGACAATATAATATGTATATCTTTCCACATCCATAAACTCCGAATCAAATTATCCTAGATTAGAATACAACCATAGTTACTTATTCGGTATTTAAAAACCATGGGATGAACCATATTGTGCCACAAAACTAATAAAAGTTAAAATTGTGTGTTGGAAACCACAAAAAAAGGACATGAAAAGCCACCTTTATTTTTTATTTTATTTTTAGGGTTGTTGTGCCTAGCGCAACATACAACGCGTGAACATACTTTTGTAAAGGATATAACACGTACCCAAAACCTAAAATAGACAATGGACATAAAAAATATTATAATAATGGAAAATAAGAGGTACATGAGAATAATCTATTAGTATGAAATAAATAAACATAGAGTAAAAAAATAATAGAAAATTTCAAAACACAAATGCACACATGTATTCAAAACCATAATTGTTTGTGATTAAATAAACAGTCAAAAAAATGTAAACAGATTAAAACTCTATGCACACTTGTCCGCCAAAAAAACAAAACAAATAATGGTAATTAAAATCCCCGTGCTAGAAATAAGTATTGAGCTTTACAAGCACTCCTAAAACACATGCACATAATGCATAACAACAAATCCATAGTAAATATTCTTAATGTTGGAAGCCACAAATTGAAACAAATAACCAATCATTGAGTTGCATGCAACTACAATGCTAGGGAAATGCCTTCTTATTAAAATAAATTTAAAGGCTTGTCTGAACATTGAAATCAACCAAATTTAAATAACTCCACACTCAGTGAACGGGCCATACATAAAAAATACAATATTGATTTTTTTGAAATCTAAGTCCAAGAGAATCAACACAAGTTCAATGTAATAACAAATTTTGGCCTACCCTCAGTTGTGAATATGAAGAGAAACAAAAAAATGCATTGTAGGCTTAAAGGAAAAATAATAACGCCCACTATCCTTCACACTTATGAGCCAACACATCAACCAATATAAATATAAAAAGATAATATTAAATATTATAACAATAAATAGACACCATTGAACCTAGGAAAATTATGAGTCCAAAGGAAAAACAAGGCAGACACTACAAGGAAAATACCATCTAGCGGATGTTTTTGAGGAATCCTTATAAAAATAGCCCAGATATTTGTTTTCAGAGGAGGACACTAGAGTAGGTTGGTGGGTGGAGGTTTTTGCGGATGTTTTTTTTGCGGTGCATTTCTAATCATAAAACACACCGGTGCATTTCATGAAAAGCGCACCGGTGCATACTATATTCAATTGGCACATTGAGACATCGTGCTCTCCGTAAAAATCGTCTCGGTGCATCTAAGTGCTCTAGCGCACCAGTGCTCTACGTACAAACCGGCCCAATGTGTCTTCATAATCCAGAGCACTGCAACAATGTGTGGTGCACCATTGATAAAACTACCCGGTGCGTCGCAAAATCAAGTGCACCGAAAAAGGGTTAATTTAAATAAAAATATCA
The DNA here is from genome assembly GCA_034641835.2 of Pinus albicaulis. Taxonomy (NCBI): domain Eukaryota; kingdom Viridiplantae; phylum Streptophyta; class Pinopsida; order Pinales; family Pinaceae; genus Pinus; species Pinus albicaulis. The sequence goes on from CM076569.1 coordinate 100,721,075, forward strand.
TCCATAAAAACCTCATTTTTACTTTTTTAGTGCTCTAGAGCTCTAAATCACTCATGTTAATTTGTCTTCTCCGAGGTTCCCTGCCATCGGTGCTCCCATTTCCGGCATTGTTGTCGTCCATTACTCATTATGTGGAGTTTGAATTTTTGAAAACGGTGGGAAATTTTGTTTTTTGTATTCCTCAGCAAAGATGCCTCCTCGATGCGCAAATGTACAGGTAATCTAATTGTTTCTCAATAACTAAACCTTTTATCAGATTAAAATTTCAAATTAACTCAAAATTTACCGTTAAAAAAAAAAATGTGTGGTGCGTTTGAGCCGTTCGGCTGGCACCATTCGCGGTGTTGCCTGTAAATTTATAGTCCGCACCGCGAACGGTGTTAATTGAAACCGCATCGGGTTCCAGTGCAGTACCGATAAAACGCACACCGATAAATTTTTTGAAAATAACACGAAAGTGAGTTTGTTTACAGGACCGCACCATTAATTATGTATTGTTTCCAAGCGATGCGTTGACCAAACTAACCAGATATACTACAGTTGATGAGATTTACCGAAAGGTAATAAAATTGACTATCCCAGATGAATATCGATGGGATAAACTATGTGAGCTACAAGAGTAAAAATTAATTGAGAATATTCAGCTGCATCTAGCACATCAGCCAACACACCAGCCAGCGCAGCCTAGAAATAGGTCCATTCAGCAATTGTTTCCTCTAAAATAGCGCCAACGTTCCAAATCATCTCCATTGAGCCTATTTTTGTCACAGTTAGAGTTTATTGTTCAATTTTTTGCTAATAATACATTGTCGGTGGAGACAACGTTGATGTAATCATTTTTGTAAAATTTAGTATAAATACTTCGTTGTTCGAAGTATTAGAGGTTGATTTCTGAGTATATTTTTCCTACTGAGCATTGTAATTTTCAAGTTTGTTGGATCATCAATAATACAAGGACTTATTACAGGATTCATGTGGTGTATTCACTAGTGATTTTTTTCTTCTGTAATTATGTTGTTTCATTGTTTTTCCTTTCTCTGTAAATCTGAAAAATCTTAATTGTAAAATAGAAACTATGATGAATAGGATATGTTAATTAGAACATCTTATTTTGGTTGTTTGAAATTTATATGTTTTCTACTAAAGTCAGATTGAAGAATACTTAATTGCTTTTCAATATTTACTGAATTTCACACTTCTTCCACTTCAATATTTCTCTTAAAATCTTAAAAGATCCAGTTAATGTAGCCTAGCTTTCCATGCGATAACTCTTTCAAGTATTGATGTAAAACTAGTTATACTTTTGACTCCATAGCCCAATGGGAATATAGCCATTTAATCAACCAAACAATCAAAATCAAACAAACAATCAAGCACAATCATAACTAGCCTAAAATTTATTAAAAGTTAATTTTTTATAGAGAGATCCCTCTCTGAAGTTGGCAGGGCTAGATCCCAGCTTCCAATGTGGTTATGAGGTTGTCCTTTGTGTTTATTCTCACAATATTGTAAACTACAGAAAGATAACATAGTAATTGAGACCATACTGGTGAAAAATTGAAAATATTGAAATTTTCTTTGAATTCATAACCCTGTTTGAAAAAGTGTATGATAGGAATATTTCAAGAGATTGTTTCCTTCTCATTTTTGTAAATAATTGTGTGTGTGCCTTATTTTTCAACTCTTTCTCCCAAAATATCTTACACTAGATCTCATCCTGATTCAAAGCCTGCAGTTATTGTTGATGACCCTGAAAATCTACTAAGAAGAAAAAACATTACATAGAGCCAAGGAAGTAGTAGCCCTCCCCATAGAGCAGATTCACACCCAAAAGACTTTGTTACTCTACAATACATTGAGTTTGACTTACCTTCTGAACAAAGTTTATTTAGAAATAAGTTAGCCAATTGGGTAGATCAAATAGTGGTTGACCAAGCTACATTAAGGCGCCATTATTTTGAAGCACAATCTGCCCCTCCTGATATAGACCTTCACATTATTCAAGATTTTGATAAATTGCAAGGTTTAGTTTCAGGTCTTGACCTTTTTGTTCATGAGGCTTATGTCCAGCAGTATTTAGAACTCTATGCCCTCACTTATTTTGCATAATCATCCACCTCATCACAATCTGTGCATCCTAGATCAACTAATCCTACCCCTTATATAGTCTCCACTACTATTCTAGTATTTTCTCATCAATCTACTCAAACCCCATCCTCTCCCTAATCTTCATCCACAATCGAAACTTCATCCTCACCAAAACCTCAACCGTCAGTTTAGCTTCCACCTCTGATTCAGCCTCCACCTTTCATCAAACAACCACCTTTGATCAATTCCCATATTTTTCATCCCCGTATCCCTATAATGGCATCTAGATACGATCACGTTGTTCTTCAAGATCCTTTGGAAAACATGCCACAAGACTATCAGACACGAATTCCACAATTTGATGGAACTGGACCTATTACTGCCCAACAACATGTAGATAGGATGAATGATGGTTTTGACCTTCAGAAAGTAGATGAGGAAAATATAAAGATGAGTTTATTTTCACAAAGTCTCACTGGAGGTTAGGAAATTGTTTAAAGCTTTGCCTATTGCTAGCATAAATGATCTCCCTGCATTCCATCAAATAGTCCTTAACAGGTGGGAAATTAAAAATAACCCTCTTCATATTTTATCTAAGTATGAAAGAATTAGGAGGGCACCAGGGGAAGGTGTTCAAGACTATTGCACTAGATTTAACAGTGTATACAATTCAATTCCTAGAAACATTAAACAACCACTAGGTTTGGCCTTAATTAAATTCTGAGATGGCTTTGAGGCAGACATGTCTTACCAACTTTGAGGAAGAAATTCATCAACATTAGAAGAAATGCAAAGGGATGCAGTGAGTGTAGAAGAAAATATGTTAGCAAAGAGAGTTAGAATTAGGACTAAAAGGAGAGTGACCATGAAAGAAGAACCCTCAACTTCTTATGTTGATGCCAAAATTGATTCATTAGTCAGAACAATATAAATAATGATGGAAAGAATTAATCTAAATGAAAGGGTTGCTCCTAGAGAAAATCAGCATGCACCTCAAAATCGTAATCAAAATCTTAGAAGAAATCCTCCCCAAATCAAACAGAGGGAACAAAAGCGCCCAGATCAACAAATTAGGTCTCCATTCTAGGAGAATTATGCTGATGATGATGGGGAAATAGTAGAAGAGGTAGAAGATAACCAAATAAATTTGATGCATATTAATTATTATGAAACAATTTTTCTCACTCAAGAAGAACAATTGATTTTTCAACTTTCCCAAATTGAGCTTGATTCGTAGGAATAAGATGATTACAAACAGGGACTTGAAAATGCTATTATGGAAGTCCATAGGAAATATAACCTTAGGAGTAATAAACCTTTGATGATGCAAACAAAAATAATTTTGAAAAATCTTGTCAAGAAAACTTATGATATCGTTTGTGAAGAAAACCCTATAAAATTATGCTAAGAAAACTACCATAGTTATGGAAAAAGATAGTTCCCGCCAAAAGATTGTTGAGAATACTTCCAAAACTACTCGAATTGATAACCCAACCACCAGTCACAAAAAAGAACCTGTATCAAAAGAAATTGCCAATAAATCTGATTTTATGAACTTAAATAAGTTTCAAACATCATTAAACATTGAAAATGAATTAGAAAAACTCAAAATTATGATCCCCTTAACAGAGTTAATGAAAAAAAATTTGTATAGAACTCAGGTTATGAAGGCTCTAAACATAGGGGAAAACACTAACATTGTCAATTTGAATGATGATCAACCTAAACCCTTATTTGGTCCATAAGTTGATGGTAAACCATAGGAAGGAGGAGTTCCTCCATTCTATGTTAGCCTCAATGTTCATGATAAGATTCTCCATAATGCTATGTTAGATTCAGGTGCTTCACACAATTTGATGCAAAAATTTGTTATGGAGAAACTTTGTCTTGACATTACTAGGCCTTATAAAGACTTATATTCATTTTATTCCAACAAAATAATATTTATAGGTCTCATTAAAGATCTATGTGTTACTTTAGCTCAAATCCCAACTAAGAGTCTAGTGATGGATATAGTGGTTGCAGATATACGCCCTAAATATGGCATGCTATTGTCATGCTCATGGGGAGAAAAATTACAAGGGACCCTACAACTGGACATGACTTATGCTACCATACCAGTGTTTCGTCAGCAAAGAAGACTATATAGGGAAAATTTAATGAAATTTATGGTGAGTAGCCAGCATAAACCACATAACTATCCCCATTACTCTATCCACTCAAATTTAGACTCTTTCATTCTTTATAATGATGGAGATATCAATACTCATGTTAACAATGAAAAAAATGATATTTGTGAAACACATGAAAATCAAACACAAATAATTGAACAAAACATTGAACTTGAACCTATTTGGAACATGAGTTTTGATGGATCTTGCAGTAGAGAGGGTTCTGGAGGAGGAGTATGGATCTCAAACACAGGAAACAAGCATGCTGAAGGTCATTCATACAAGCTAAATTTTCAATGTACTAATAACATAGCCAAGTATGAAGCACTTATGTTACGATTGAAATTATTAAAAATATTAGGTGCTAAAATAATTTCCATTCATGGAGATTCTGAGTTAATTATAAAGCGGATTAAAGGAGAATGCTCTGCAAAGCATCCTAGACTGAGAGCATACAGAAATGTTATGTTTGATTTTCTAGAAACTCTTGTAGAATATGATCTTGTTGTTATCCCTATAAATCATAATATCCTTGAAATGGTCCGGATTTTTTAGCCATCACATGTAAAATTCCTCACCCCAATAAGAAATATACAATGGAAGTGAAACATCGACCAATTGTACTAGATAATATGAGGTATTGGAAAGTGTTTGGAAATTAAAAGCAAATTGAATTTTTTTTGTAGACTAAGGATGGGTATGAAGAAAATAGCATATATTTAGAATGTGAAGTAGAAAATCAAATAGTTGTACATAGTAATGTAGGAAAAAAGTTTGGTGATTCAGATGTAAATATTCATGTAGATGAAGTTGTAAATAAATTATAATTACATGAAATATATCTAGAAAAATAAGAGTTTGAAATACTTCAGTTAAAGGATAATGTCTTTCCTAGAGGTTTGGTTCCACTAGAATAATTATTTGATTTCAAGGATGTAGCTAGAAAGCCAAAGATAGATCCCATAGGGCCAGATGTAAAAGAATGTAATATAGGTAGTGAAAAGGATCCTAACATGATAAAACTGTCAAAATCATTGCCTGCTTCTCAAAACCAAAAATACATATCTTTATTCAAATAATTTATTGATATCTTTGGTTGGATCTATGAGGACCTCAAAGCATATGAAACTCGTGTTATACAATAGAAAATGGCAATCAAGGAAGATAAAAAACCATTCCAATATAAACTCCGTAGGATAAATCCAGTTCTGATGCCTCTGATTGAGAAAGAAGTTAAACATATGTATGATGATAAAATCATAGTTCCTCTCAGATACTTTAAATGTGTGTCTAACATAGTGCCTACTAGGAAGAAAAATGGAGAAACCAAATTATGCATTGATTTCATAAATCTTAACAAGGTCTTCCTAAAAGACAACTACCCTTTGCCAAAAATGGATCATATATTATAGAAGGTAGTTGGATCTAGTAGGATTTCCTTATTAGATGGTTTCTCAGGTTATAACTAGGTCTTAGTACATCCTGATGATCAAGATAAAACAACTTTCACTACTCCATGGGGAATCTTCATGTATGTGAATATTCCCTTTGGGTTAATGAATGTTGGAGTCACATTTCAAAGAGCAATGGATATTGCCTTTGCTGATGAAATTGGCCGATTTATTATGATCTATCTAGATAATATTACTGTGTATTAAAAAACTGATGAGGAACATTTGTTACATCTGAGAAGAGTGTTTGAAAAATGTAGAAGGTTTGGAATTTCATTAAATCCTAAGAAAACACTTTTTGGCCTTGAATAAGGAAAGCTTCTGGGTCATATTATTTCTAAAGATGGTATTAGGATTGATCCTAGTAGAATTGAAGCTATATTAAAAATTAGTCATCCTAGAAACATTAAGGAGCTTCAAACATTTATTGGCAAGATTAATTTCCTAAGGAGATTCATTCCTAACCTTGCAGAAATTCTCACAAATATAACAAATATGTTGAAAAAGGATTCAAAAATTAGATGGAGTGTTGAGGCTAGACAATCCTTTGATCTAGTTAAACAAGCATTGACAAAAGCACCAGTTTTAATAACTCTAGATTTTACTAAATATTTCATTATATTTTCTTTTGCTTATGAACATACCGTTGTAGTTGTTTTATTACAGAAAAATAATGAACGATTTGAACAACCCATTGCATTTTTCAGTAAGCCTTTAAGAAATGCATATTTGAAATATAATATAATGGAAAAGCAACCCTTTGCATTTATTAAAGAAATTAAAGATTTTAGAGTGTATATATTGCATTCCCATATAATTTTCTTATGCACCAAATTCAATGGTGAAGGATATTTTAACACGGAATGGACCTGATGGTAAAAGAGGTAAATGGATTGCTATCATTTTGGAGTATGACTTAGAAATCAAACCCACCAAGTTAATCAAAGGACAAGGACTAGGAAAATTGATGGCTGAGTCAAATTTCCATGCATTGGATATCAAATTTGTTGCCGCATTAGATGATCAAGAGGAGCAGGAGACTCCACAGATTGATGAATCTTTTCTGAAGTCACCCTGGTATGCAGAACTCTTCTATGTTTTATTCAATTTAAATGCTCCTCCTGGTCTAACAAAAACAAAAACAAGGTTTCTAAAGTTAAAAGCAATCAAGTTTTGTATCATATATAATGTTTTAAATTGGAAATATGTTGGTGGTATTTTACTTAAGTTCTTATTGAAGGATGATGCAGAAAGAACCATACATGAGTTCCATGAAGGTGATTGCGGTGGACATCTATACTGGCAAACCACTTCCAACAAAATATTTAAAGCTAGTTTTTACTAGCCTACCCTTTTCCCTGATATTCACAAAAAGTAACCTCATGCCATAAATGCCAGATATTTTAATGAAAAAGAAAACTTTTGCCCCTGCCCTTAAAGCCTATATCTGTTAAAAGCCCTTTCTAGCAATGGGGACTAGATTTCATTGGTGAAATACATCCACCTTCCTCTCCCCAACATAAGTGGATTCTCACAACCACTGATTACTTTACTAAATGGATTGAATCCACACCTTCCAGATTAGCCACTGATGTTGTCATCATTAAATTCCTTGAAACCAATATCCTCTCTAGATTTGGTTGTCCTAGTAAACTTATTACTGATAATGCCACAACATTTAAATCTAAGAAAATGATTGAATTCTACAGTAAATACCATATTACTTTGGGACTTTCAACTACTTATTACCCTCAGGGTAATATATTGGATGAGTCCTCAAATAAGAGCTTGGTTAATATCATTAAGAATATGTTAGAAGACAAAAAAAAGTCTTGCCACAACAAGTTAATTAATTCACTTTGAGCTAACAAACTAACTACAAAGAAGTGAATTGACATGTCACCATACCAATTGGTTTATGGGATGGATGTTGTTTTTCCATCTTCTTTGGGAGTTCCAGTTATAAAGATAATTCAAGAATTCTAGTTTGAGCCAAATGACACATAGCAGAGGATTAATCAGACTATTTAGTTGCAGTAGTCTAGGGAGGAAGCCTACAATAAAACTCAACTCATCCAAGAGAATGTCAAAAATATTTTTGACAGGAGACCTAAAGTTGATGATTTTAATTTGGGTGAGAGGGTTTTGAAGTGGGATTCTAGAAGAGAAGATAAAGGGAAAAATTGGAAATTTGAAAATCTTTGGAAATGACCATACGTCATTTATGCTTTTAGAGGGCACATTGCATTCTTTCTTAAAGACCTAGATGGAGCATAAATGCATGGTGGGCCTGTCAATGGCAGAATGATGAAGCATTACTTTTCTTAGCATAAATATTTTTCTTACATCACACCATTGTAAATATCATGGTCTTTATTATTTTGATTGGGTAACTTATTGATTGAAGTTGAAGCCCGTAGAGAAGGCCCTAAGATTTGATTGGTATTCTACCATAAGTATTCCAACGGAAAAATAAATTAGATGCAGACATTTCTAGAATAAAGACACTCAAGGTTATTGATCATGAGTTCTTGACACTTCACATGGAGAAGTGCCATCCCCAGCTGGAGCCACTTCCAGGGTCCTATAATTTATCTAGGACCTCAAGGTGATTGAGTATTTTGTCTCAGTGCTGTTACATTGTAAATAATTTTCAATATGAAAATGATTTCCAAAGAAAAAGTATATATAAAAGAAAATGAAAAGAGGGTATATCTAAAAAATGAATAAATATAAAAAGAAAGAAAATTTGAAAAAGAATGAAAATAAAATAAGAAAACCACAAAAGAAAAAATAGAAAAAATAACATTAAAAGTGTTGCAAATTCAAATGCCACTTCCGATAGATTAGTTTTCTTTATGTCAAAATCAGATAAGATTGTGTGCAGGTTGCTTAAAAATGCCACAATGACTAGATATTTGTTCAAATCATACAGCTTAATCATGATTGAATAATTGTGAATTTTTGTAAATTAGGTTAGAGAATAAAGATTTTCCAAACAATTTAATCTTGGTAAATCTATAGTTAGGTAGAAAATGAAACTGATTCAACTTCTTAATCTAAATCAATAGGAGAAATAAGTGATAGAGTAGATTAATATTTTTTTATAAAAAAAATTTGATGTGGGTTTGCTAGCCTAAATGCACCCTTAGAAGGAAGAAGAAAAAAAGTTATTATAACAAAAAAAATAAGATTCAATGGGTTGGTATAAGTGTTTTTGGAGCCTTAGAAAGGATTAAAATAGTTATCCTAAATTTTGGTTTTCAAATGTATCTATGCATATAAAATGGAAAAGTGATAAAATCATTTTATCCTAACAATAATAATTTGGGCGCATAATGAAAATATTGGGACATCAACCATATAGCCTAATATTTTACCTTAACTAATCATGTCACTCCTCGAAAACCCATCAAATAACTTCACTTTAAATGCCACGTACCTATCCGCCCATCATATTACTCCTGCCTACAAATCTACGGTCCACATCCACTTTCGCCCCCTCCTCCCCCTCCCTCTCTCTGTCTGAGCTTTACCATTGGGGGGTGCGGGGGGGTTTCCAAAAAAAATTATTTAAGCTTTCGGGCCCACGGTGATGTGGCAGCTTCTCCACGTTTCACACCCCCCTCTGCTCATACCACTTACCACTTCATACGACTACTTTCTCCGCCATTCCTAAAGCACTTGCCTATACTTTTCGCTGCTAGTATTTTCGCACCAACAAACACATAATTGTTTCCAATCACATCCCTTCCCGTGGAAATCAAGCGTGTTAATGCATTGAATTAAACAAATGATTGCTAATATAATGGATTGGTGCCATAATCAATGGAAAAAATCCAACTATGTATAAAACCAAGAACTATAAACTAGTTTAGCCTTTACTCTTCTCATTTTTCTACCATTTCCATTGTTTTTGAGCGGGTTTAACGGCGCTCCTATTCGATTCAAATATTCATTACCGAACCTAGAACTGTTTTCACTACACCTTCTTCAACCAATCCAGGTATTACATAGTCCCGAGTAAACATGTTCCCTACTAAATTCCTTTGAATTCCTCTCGAAAACAAATTCATAATGCCTCCTAAGAAGAAAATCCGGAAAGGAGCCATCTAACCTCCCGATCTATCCACCCTGTTGATTTAGACCATGTCATCGTAGCCAGTTGTGATTATAAAATCCATGAAAATCTCTATGAATTTGAACTATTCAAGATGTATTGTTGGTTAGAGGACAAATTTTTACATAGCATTTGTCACCGTCACAATCCCTCACCCCCGCATATTGGAGGGTCATTCCCGTGACTTGTGAGCGTGTGTCATACTTTGCAAACACCTTCTTTGCATCCTTCTACATAAGGACATCATTTCTCATGTTGAACATTTCCTAAAAAAATCACACAAAACCTATGTTTTGGCTTTGGCATGGGTAGCTAGTTCACCTCTCACGCCGATGTGGAAGATTTGCATTAGAGCTGCGCCACAGCACTTTGTCTCGATTCGGTTCTGCGCCGAGCGTGTTTGGGAATGTTTTTTTAAAAATTAGAAGCGAAAGTTTCCTTCTAACCACGAGGGATGAGTCACCGGACGAGAGTTAAATTGGTTAGCCACAAATCTTTTCTCTTTAGGCATAGTTTCCATCTCCCATGGAACACTACTTAAAGATAGGACCCCCTTCCATAATTATAGGGGATCCTAACCTCTCCCTCTCCCTCTATATAAATAGGCCTTCTCCATTTATGAAAGCTAGCTAAACATATAGCCAAAGAGCTGAACTTGGGGAAGAAAACTATAGGTCGAGTAATTGCTAATGAGAAGGTAGAACCAAGGAGAATTCAGTAGGGAGAGCCCCATCCGAATTCTCGATGAGCCTTTATGAGACACGCTCGCTTGAACCCTGCTGGAGGAGATCACAACGTCGAAGCTTGGTTGTACTCTTCCTTTCATTTATTAATATACTCGATTATGGTGTGGGTTCCATTGTTGTGTTATGTTTTTTATGTAATGCAATTGATTCATTCCTCTTCGATTGAGTCGATAGTTACGAATGTGAATTAGTATGTTGTATATTGTCATTGTTTCTTGTGTGTGCGGGTGTCCAAGCGTGAAAGCAGGTGGATCGTGATATGCCAAAACAAGAGCGAGGAGCGAGCCACTCTTTTTGACAACAACAACATAGGATACCCGATAAGTCATCTATCAAATCTCCGTCCATTCGTTAACTAGAGATCAATATTGTAGCTTGTCTTGTTTGTGGCTAGACCCACTCTAGGGGCTAGTGGGATCGCCTGCTGTCCCAGCGAGAGGGGATTTACCTCACCAGCAGTTGGCAACTCCACTGGGAAAGAACAAGTTTGTCTTCCATCCATTAGGTCTTCTTGTTGGTCTTTGCTTGCTTATTTTTTTCTTTTACTGATCATTCTACCAAGTCTAAGACCCTTATTCAGCCCCATAGGGATCGGATCCGACCTCTGTCCTTCAAAATTTTCCCTTTTTCGTAGATTATTGGCTTGGCACGTTTGTGTGCTTAGACGGACACGCCGATTGGCGCCGGTTGCTAGTATAGCACCCGCGCCATCCCCTATTTGGCGGCGATTACAACAAAACGCCCACGCCAACCCCTATAGGTTTTAGGGTTTGGTCCTTTTTGAATATTTTTGGTCATACTTTCTTTGCTTTTGGGTTATTTTTACATATGTCTTGAGTTCTTTGGGATTGTTTTTGATCGTGATCAACTCTCTTTGCCTGTCCGTTTCCTATCATCATCATAGCCTTAGGGTTTCTTAAGTGCTTTGGTATGCTTAGACTCCTCTAGGAGTTTGAGCCTTTCATTTTGTAGTTAACTTCTTTCTGGTTTGGTTGCATTTATCTCCCTTGATCCATTTGAGTGATTAAATTGGTTGAATTATTCTTGACTCTTTCATTCAATTTTGCTTCTTGTCACTCCCAGGCATGAGATCCTTGCTTGCATGGGTCCGTTTGGAAATCTTTCTTCAATTCAGAGATTGCAACATTGGTTTGAGTTTTGTTATGTTTTGTCTGGGTTGATTGAAATTGTTTTGCTTCAAATATTTCATCAACGTTCTCGAGCTAGTGTTTTTATTTGTTTTTCATGTTATTTAGTGCACTCGTTTGCTCTACTACATCGAAAAAAAAATAAAATTGTTTGCATTCTTGTTTGCATTGTGAAATTGAAAGTCTTTCGCATATCTAGCATTGGACCATTCTAGGAAAGATTTATCATCTTCATTAGCTTGCATCGGATACTATAGTGGATGCTTATCATGTTCTTATTTTTTTGTTGTCACTCGGAAACTCCTAAATTTCTCATAGATAGCTTTTCATCAAACGAAATGGTATCTTTTGGCATGTAACTTACATTTAGGGATTTTTTGAGATCCAACATTCGGTAGAACCTTGGAATTGAAACATAAATACAAGATCAACTTCAAATTTAGTCAATTAACCTAAGGCAACATTGAAACACGACGAAACATCTAGTGGTCTAAGTTAGAGACGTGTTCCGACGTCTTTAAACCTAGCGAGCTTTTTGCTCACCATCCGGCTCGGATAGCACTAGTACGGACTTGTGCTCCCCATACCTTCGAGTATATAAAGGGAGACTCCTCTAGGTTGCAATCCTTTTATCAGTAGGAAGTCGAGTCTGCCGCCTTGTAACCGTGATACACCAAACACAACATTCGGGAGACTACCCTGCATGTACGTCGAGTCCTTGGTCATTCTTCTTTCACTTGATCACCAAGGTGTATATGGTAGTTCACGAAACACGATACACCCTTCTACCTAGATTACCTAAGTAGTCATTTTCGATCTTTACTAACTCCATAAATTTGAAAAGATCATCAAGCACTTGTCCTTTCACGCTTGCTTAAAAGCTGAAAGTGACTAGAGTCATATTTTTCTTGTTTCTTGACTCTTAAAACATGAAACGATGAAATTTTGGTTTCAATGTGGTAAAATAAATTACCTATGATTACACGCCCATTAAATTTTAATCACTTGGCCTATCTTTGTTTGTGCTTGGTTTTTATCGAAGAGTCTTTGTTTTTTGATATCTTTTCCTATTCTAGTGTGCTACGGTCAAAGTGGCAGAACCATCGATTTCGTCTAGTGGTAGTCCTTTCTCGAGACGATTCATTTGAAACTTCTCAAACCTCTAGATGCGTCGAGCTTCATAAACCTATTCTCCCGTCGGAGTACCCATTTGGAGAACAGTTGAATTCACTTGGCCTCTTTCAAATGCTTGGTTTTGGTTTGGGGGTCGGGGAAAATTTCCCCCCTCTTACGTCGGGATTGCCATTTTTTGGGCACTGCCATCATACCTCCTAGTCCCCGCACTCTTTTATAAGATCTCATGGTGGATTCGAGACATGGAATTTTCACGGTCCTATTGGTAGTGAGGGGATTCTCGTTTCCGATGAAGAATACCAACTTTTTTCCTGAAAGCATTCCTCAAGAGCTCATTCAATATTCTCCATCGGCATCACTTCCCGGCCGGATATAAGCATTTGGGTCGATTATGGGCGGTACTTCCTCTATAGCGGCATCAACTCCATCAAGGGGGCGGTCCTTCCATCATTAGGGATGTCGCCCATGACACCGATCTCGTCGATGCCTTTTGTTACGTGCTGTCCCAGCTATACCTAATATTTTCTTAGCTGCATCGGCACAGGGTTGTCACCATTCGGTATTTAGGGGCTTCGTCTTCCGTAGAGACTTTAATTTCCATGGCAATCCCTGGCGGCCTTTCTTCGAGTATCAATTATTTGTTTAGCGGCCAGAACTCCCAGAACTTATCGGTCCCCTCGGGATTCACGAGTGAGCCTTATATTTCTCATTATGACATGGTCGGTAACCCCATTTATGAACTTTCATTTCATTATGATGAGTACGGTAACCCTATCTATTTGCTCGCTCCGAAGCTTATCGAGTTCATTTCGATTTTAGACCTACCTTTCTGTGCAACCTTCTAACCAACAAGAGAAAACCCTTTCGAGGATAACCTTTGGGTTCAACAAGGATAGCCTTACAACCTACAAGGACAACCCTTTCGGGGAAAACCTTCAATTTAGCAAGGTTATGCTTACGGCCCACAAGGACAACCCTTTCAGGGGACAACCTTCGGTCCGGCGAAGGTTGTTTTACGATCGCAAGGTCAACCTATGGTCCAACACAGGCAACCCCAAGGACCTACCAAACAATCGGTATATCAACCGGGACCTTCATACGATCTGCAGGGGGGTAGATTTATCCATCTCAAGGGCAACCTTTCGTGCAACCATACAGACCATACCTTCTACGTGGTCCAAATGTTGCACATCCGAGGGCCATCTTATGGTCTGCTCTAGGGTCAACCTAGTCATCGAAACACAACTGGCCCATTGCGGCCATCGGGCCAACCTCCTTCGTAGGAGAAACACGGTGGCCCTCCTCGATCGAGGGTCAACCTACTCGGCGGGGACCACACGACGGACGATTCACCCTGCTCGGCCAACCGCTCTACTCTACACTGCCAATCGGGCCCACCGGCATGCCCCGAATTATTCAGACTCAACGAGAGCCCTACTTATTAGCGGCCCGCTCGACCCCAAGAGCGCTTATTACCCCCGAGGTTAATATTGGCAGATATACCGTACGCCTCAAGGTTCGACTCGGTACCCTCAACCGCTAGGGTTATACTTACGATTCAGCAGCAAAATATTTGTGCTACTCAATCGAGACCCTCATATACTCGAGAATCGATATCTTGGTCTTCAGTTTGCCATATCCTGGTCCTCGGCCATCATATCAACAGAACTATCTAAATTATACACCTTATCGTCCGAATCCTTCGGGATAGAACCGAGTGGGGAGCATAGTTGTACACAACCGAGGGATGGAATGTAAGTACGGGTCCTTATCGAGGACTCGTTATGACTTTCAACCACGAATTACCCATTCTCTCCACGTTGGAATTACGGATGTGTCCAAATTAACAAATGATCCAATCCTTCATAATCTGTATTGGCCTACGGTTCCAACCAAGGTTCCTAGTGATTGCCCCAAGTTTGAGGGCAAGTACGAAGAAGACCCCCCAAGCACACGTTATGACATAACATTTATGGTGTTCTTCCAATTATTGGGTGGATGAGTCTATTCGACTCTGTTTATTCCGGTGGATGCTCATTGGGGCACTGTGCTAAGTGGTACATCGAGTTGTCTTGTGGTATCTTTCAAGATTTCAACTCTCTTTCTATGGCATTCCTTACTCATTTCCGAGTTACGAGTTCATTATGAAGCTAGGACACATCTCCTAACATCCTTGAAACAAGGCCAGGGCTACTCATATCTCGGACCACATTCATGAATGGAGACGTCATTTTCGATCGATCAAATTCGAAATTCTCGATCAACTTCTTACTCATTGGTTCACTACCTCTTTTTTTCAATCGGATTGCAAAAGACATCGCTATGGGGGCATGTGGCCGGGCAACGGTGCCATTGCTCATGCTAAGTACCTTGATTTAGTGTACTCTCAATACGGCATTTTGTATGATATCTTGACCGACGCCCCGCGACCTCGGGACTTATAAAGCTACGGCCACCCCATTCTTTGATGGCATTATTGGTTCTATGTCTCATACTACACGTAAGTATTCAAACAACGGGAAGAAAAAATCAAATTCTTCCAATGATTCTACTCCTCATCCTACCCCCGGATTCTGGTAAAACCTCGAGAGGTCAACACCATCCAAGCCAATCCTGTGGACAAGACATCCAAGGGGGAAAAAATAAGGGCAAAATCAAGGCCAAAGCCGATTCCCGAAACAGATTCATCTAAACCTCGTGTTGATGATGGTTCACAGTGCAAGCCAAAGTATCCCTATCCGATTTGTGATGAGGAACACTATACTAAGGATTGTCCTAGATGAGCCGAATTTAGTAAATTTCTCAAAGGCACTAAAGGAACTTTGGCTGTCCTCAAAGAAATTTTTCTATCTCACCAAACACGGATGGTCGAGCAACTTGTGTCATCTACGCCGTATGGCTCTCAAGTATTCATGATGAATGGTTATCGCTCTGTTTTCATCGCTACTTGAGTCGAAATATTATCTTTCGGATCACGCTAGGCGGCGAGAAAGAGATCACGATGGTCCTCCTCCCCCACCGCCTCTGGTTCTCTTGAGATTGAAAGGCCCGATCTTTGAATCGGTTGTACGACCGCCTTCTAAAGGTGTTCTCCGGAAATCTTCTTATAATCCTAACGCTTGTCTTTGCTCAACATTACAATATTGTTGAGGATTTAGCATAGAGCACCATCCACGATGTCCGTGTTAGAAGTGCTTCATAGTTGTCCATCTAAATAAAGAGCATTATTATCTACGATCGGTGGGATCGATCCCTGCTGATTCTAGCCTTCTCACTTTCGACTTAGAGAATTTCGTCCCCCGACTTCGCACCATATTGCACTTGTCATACAAGTCGGAATTATGAGTCTCAACATCCATAGAGCCATTGTGGACGAAGGTGCATCCACTGTGTCATGTCATATGCTTGCTAGAAGGCTATTGGCTCCCCAACCCTAACTTCATCACCCAATGCCCTCGAGGCATTTTGATGGAAGGAATCGAAACCCTTGGGTGTTCTCGCCAACTACGTCGATTACGTTGCAAGGAAAGATGGTCAAGGTAGAAGTAGAAGTAGTTGGCGCTAAACTCAATTACAATATTATACTCGATTGCGGTTGGACTCACGCTATGATATGCGTTCCATCTACCCTCTTTCATCTTCTAACGTTTCCACACGAGGGAAAAATCATTACTGTAGACTAGTTGTCGTTCTTTACACTCGTCTTCCCGAGAACAACGTTCCATACATGGATCAGATTCCTTCTCCCTCGACGAGCGTAAGGTCGGGTATTTTCAAAGACCCCACCCTCATGGGTATCTTTCCCCTTACGCCACTAAATACCGTTCAATTTAATATGCTCTCTCGATCGAGATGACCCATGGATTGTTCCTTTACTCGAACAGAGTTGATTCATTTGGGGATTCGATGCCACTTACTCCAATTGAAATCAATTATTGTGAGCTTTTAGCCGCATCGATTCTCCCCCTTCTAAAGATGCTCCTTTGAGCATGTCTCTCGACGTTTATTCTCACTCCCCTTGGCTCGGCGATACAGATTCGCGTGATCCTTTGAAAGAAATGTTTCCATCCGATGAGGCCATCATGGAAACCATGTCTCTCAAAGACCTATCATGGAGCGATGGGCATCATCGTTCCTCGTTTATGCCTAGCCTCGGGGTAATGTCTACTTGTCTTGAGCGTTTTGCATCTCAAGTTCCTTCCCCGCCACTTCAAACGCCTATCTTGACTCACGAAGTCTTCTGCGAAGGTAACTTGAGTAACATCACTCGAGAAGATGCCTATCGACATTTTGGTGAAACCGGGAATTGTCGAGAACATCCATGTCGAGTCACTTGCTCTTCCGATGAAGTCCAAGTGTACACTAGTCTCTTTTACTAATTTCGTGATGTTTTTTCCCTGGTCTTACGAAGAGATGCTTGGAATAAATCCCCAGTATTGTGGTGCCGACATTCCCACCTACCCCAATGCAAAGCCTATTCACCGACATCTTCGTCCAGATTGCATCCTTCGAAAAGTCACTGCCATAAAAATCGAAGTTGAAAAAACTTCTCAAAGCGAAGTTTCAATTATCTAATTCCTCTAAAAAAGTGGGTTTCTAACATTTTTCCGATGGATAAGAAGCGAGGAACAATTCGTGTACCGTGTTGACTATCGCGATATTAGCGGGCCCGCCCTAAGGATATCTATCCCACCCCTTTCATCGATCGGATCATTGACAATTATGAGGGAGTGAAATTATTTCTCTTATGGATGGATTCTCTGGCTATAATCAGATCAACATCCTCTTGTTAGATCAACACAAGACCACTTTTATCTATCCTTGGGGGAACGTTCGCATATAAGAAACTCCCTTTCGTCTTGAAGAACGTTGGGGCTATGTTCTAGCGTGCGATGTCTTATGCCATTCACAATATTCTTCATATTGTTCAACCATACCTAGATGAACTTACGGGATCATTTAGCGTGCGAAAAGACCATCTAGACCATCTCCACCAGATCTTTCTTCGCTTGTAGATGCTACAAAATTTGGCTCAATCCACATAAATGCGTCTTTTGCGTTGATTCCAGATAGAATTTTAGGGTTTATCATATCCCGAAGATGAAATTCGCCTTGATTCACTTAAGGTTGAGGCTAATGTTAATCTCCCCTCCCCATCCTCATTACACCAGCTCCGAGTCTCAAAGGGAAAGAAAATTTCTTATGACGTTTTATCCCGAACTATGCCAAAGTAGCCAAAGGGTTCACACGACTTTTTAAAGCGGGACGTCCCTTTCTACTCGGATGAGATTTCTCGGTAATATTTTGATATGCTTAATACATTGCTTGTCAACGCTCCTCTATTACATCCTCGAATTATCATCGTGATTTCACCCTCTATCTAGTTGTCGCCTTCGAGTATGATCGCCATGTTATTGGTTCAAGGTGACGATGACGGTAATGAACATGTTATTTAATACTTGTACTCGAAACCTTCGACCTTGAAATGCGTTACGCACATGTTGAGAAGTTAGTGCTTTGGTCGCGGTCTAGGCCGTCCAACGTTTTTGTCATTACATTCTTTTACGGACGGTAACCATGATTTTTTATTGTAACCCCATGACCTATATTCTATCTCGACGATTGCTAGGGGGAAAATACTCAAGTGGATCATTATCCTCCAAGAGTTTGATTTGGAATTTCTCGCCGCTAAATCAAAGAAATCACTTATGTTTGCTGATCTAATTTGTTCTCTCCCCACCGAGACCTGCTCCTTCTTATTTCGAGGGATCATATTCCGAAAGAAACTTTTTCTTGATTAGCACCCTTGATCCATGGTACAGGTGATATCATCGTGTATCTCCGGACTTCTACCTTTAGGGTCACGGTTGACGAAAGATGTCCGATGCCACATTTGGCATCGGTCGCAACTTCTATCACATTGTCGGAGATAGCCTCTATCGTATTTGAGTTGATTATGTACTCCGTCGATGTCCGACCCTTGAGGAAGCCGAGAAAGTTTTTAAATGACTACCACAGGTGGCGCTCGTGGTGGTCACATGTCAGTTATGCCACCGCACAGAATATCCTTCGTGTTGGCTATTTACGGCCATCCATTTTTAAATACGCATTGTCGCAATAAGCAAATTTCACGTGTGCTAGATATATCAATGCAAGATGCATGTGCCACCGTTCCTTTACACCCTGTCATTACCGTTGGTCCTTTTTCGAAATGGGGAATCAATTTTATGACATGTGACCCTCGCTCGATTGAGGGGGCATGCCTATATTATCGTTGTCGTCGATTATTTTACAAAAATGGTCTAAAGCAATGCCTACATTGGTTGCGGATGGTAAGACAAAAGTGTAATTCAGAGTCAATCATGTTATTACTTGGTTTGGTGTCCCTCAAGCCATTGTTACCGATCATCGTTCACATTTTTTGGGACTATACGATGGCGGAGCTAACGTCTAAGTTGGGTCTATGTCACGATAGCTCAACGCCATATTACCCTCAAGCTAATGGCCAGAGTTGAAGCCATAAACAAAGTTCTTTTTACGATACTTCAACGAACAATAGGGATCCATAAATCAAATTTTCATCTCTTGTTGTTTTCGAGCTCTATGGGCTTAGTGAACATCAATTAAGAGTGCGACCGATTCACCCCATTTCGGTTGGTGTATGGTCTAGAAGCTACTCTTCCAATTGAGTGTGAAATTCCTTCACTCAAATTAGCTATGGAATTACTACCTAATACTTCACCCGAGGAAGAGTATCTCCTCTATTTAGAGATTTTGGATGAAACTCGTCGCTAGCTTCTTTGGTCATCAAGGCACAAAGAAGCAAGTCAAAGCTCACTTTGACCAAACAGTTTCCCCTCATTATTTTACTAAAGGAGACCTCGTCCTCCTATACGACCAAGCTCATGACAAGCCGAGGGGCGGTAAATTCCAACCCATGTGGCATGGGCCCCTACATCATCAAACGTGTGCTATAGAATGGGGCTTATGAGCTTATTGATTATGAAGGTTATTCCTTAGCACGATCCCAAAAATGGGTTGTATCGCGAAAAAATATTATGCTTGAGTCATTCATGTATGATATGTGTACATAGTTGATTTTTTCATTTTTTGTGCATATTTAGGGTTGAAGTGCTTTTTTCTTATTATTGGGTCCGGCTTGTTATGAAGATTTCTATTACCCCTTATGTCGGTTTTACGGATGGTGCTTCCCTGCAGTACCGGGGAACTTTTCTTCTAGCGACTCGGGGTAATTTATAATCCCGCTTGTGAGTTAATTAATGTACAAGGTATTTTTTCTGGGACAAACTACAAACAATGTCGTTGAATATAGTGATGTTTTGGAACTATTAACAAGGCGATTAACCTCGGCATACGTGCATTGCTTGTATATCCAGCACTCATAGCTTGTTGTTCTTCAACTTAACAATCATTATTCGGTTCGAAACCCATGCATTTTGAGATTGTATTTACGTATTCGTTTTCTTGAAAGACATTTTGATTTCATCACATATAAAAATATACCAAGACGAATGCATACATTAATTGATGCGATGGCTAACATTGTATTATATAGACATTTGCACAATTTCTAAAACATCATCATATGTAAATAGGCCCATGTAGAAAAAAATATGTATATATATATAGATTGTTTGCAGCATGTGCATCATAAAACCCAAAAAAACATATATGTATGTTTCGATACATCCCAAGACAACATCTCTCTCAAAATATGTGGAAATAAAAGCCTAGGTGCCTAATCGGCGTGGTGCTCATGATAACATGTCATTGCCCGTACCAACCACCTCGGGCAAAGCGAGTGGATATGACTCGACACCCCCTACGGTATGCCTCTCGATAGGCCCTCGAGGAACATCATCAAGGCGAGCATAGTCAAGGATCCCACGGTTGATCCCCCTCTAGGTTTTGTAATATCTCCTCCCCCCTCACCACCCTCACCATGATGATCGAAATTGCGAGGAGTTCACCTCGCTATCGCGACATACCGACAGTCTCTCCGGGCTGACATCTGCATGCATATAATATTAAATGTAAAAAACATGCATATGTAACAAAAAATCATAAACTCATGAAAATAAAAATGAGTCTCACCTAGCTATTCATCCCAATCCTCTCCCTCCCGGGAGCGGGAGGTCCGGATCACCTAGGTGAGGTCCGTGCCGGATTAAGGCCAGTCCTCCATGACAATCGGTTTTCTTCAAAGCCAATCAAAAAATTCTAGCCTCCAGGACATCCGTTGGCCACCCCCCTACTCTAGGCCTTAGCGTAGCCCATCGGGCCATCCATGGTTCTTTGGGTGGTGGCATCGAGACAATGACATCCTCGACGCTGGAATATTGGTAGTCGTTCCAAGAAGAACAATACCAAAATGGATCCATACCCAAATTGCTTTAGTTTGGTCTTCTTGCACTTGGTTAATTGCCTCTTAATGTTAATAGTCACGGTCTCCCTGCCCAGTTGTAGAGATTCGGGGTCGGGAAATCTACGGCAGAAGTAGTTGTGTCTTTGTGGCCTCATGTGGTGCTTGCGATCCCGTAGCCCGCGTGATAGTGTGCGATACTACTTTTAGTGCCGGATATGAGATGGTTTGGATGTCAACCTTCCCACTCCCTATTCCTTTGCATGCCCCTCGGCACATTCTCGTCAATCACCATCCCCATACTCTCCCGCAGGGACGGTACCGGTTGGCATAGGGGACCGCACCCTCCGTGACAATCATGTGATAAAATACACATTAGAGACTTCGAGTTCAAGTTCCTAATCTCGAAGCATGAATTTTTCTTGGTCTTCATCCCGGATGCTTATCAAATATCAAGCAATTCAGCTGAGCCCGGAGGCATGGTGTTAGGAAAAATTTCTTTAACCCACAATCTCTCGAGGGCATCCATACATCGATCGTTCTCCATTACAAGTTCATCTTCCTCACGATGTTCTCTCTCTTTCCACTCAATCACCATTCTTTTTTTCTTAGTACCTACACACATAGTTCATATGAGCATTGTTAGTCTACTTAAGCATCGAAATTAGCAAGAAATTGACTTCATTCTTCTTAAAATCATGCTAATTTTTTGGTTGCGCGAGCACGATTGGCGCGGGTCCGTGCCCGAAACCCTCGTGCTAACCTGTGATGCCCTAGTTTTGACAAATCCTCTCCTAAGAAATGAAAATGACAAATACGGAGTAATGAAATTTAGCTTAAAATATGCCAAATGGTGTCAGCTCTTACGTAAAACTGATGGAATCAAGATTGGTTCACTGGATCACTCGCAATCGTCGCCACAAGATCGCAAAGAAAATGGGTCATTCTTGCTCCACTAAAGAGGTAAAAGTGAAAATTAAATAATTTTTACCACTTATGGCATCTTATAACTTTTCAGGGATCTTAAATTAGGTTTTATAACATGTTTGTCGATTATTTTATCATATTATTTTCGAGAAATAGGTTTTACACACGTCTTTTGTGCGACGACAAGTTTTCACATGGTTAAGACGAAGAAACAAGTTGTATTTTATACTTTTTTCGGACTTGGTAAAGAAATGAAAAAATTCACTACTGGGAGTCACCTTTCAGCTCTTTTTTGACTCTCTAAAATTGAAAATATTGCCAAGACGCTTGTCGTTTTGAACTCGTTAAATGGCTACGAAAAGATATCTACCCAGGTATACATTTACCCCTTTTTTCGGGCTAGGATAGATTATTTACAAAAAAGGAATACCTTAGCCTATCGCGACTAAGAGGTTCTCTCGGGTGTTGTTTTTCTACCTTTCCGGATCCGAGAGACTATTCAAAAAAAAGGGCCTTGTTTGGGAGTTTTCTTTTTCCGCTTTCTTTTTCAAACTCTCTAAACATGAAAAGATGTCGAGTTCTCCCTTTGTCGACTCGTTAAAAGCGATGACATCGGACTCCTTCGTTATGACGTTACTCGAGTTACTCCTTTCTAGGGCTCGTAAAATGTACTATGTTGGATTTTTCGAAGGACAAACTTACATTGCAAGCATATGCTATCCCCTTCAAGCTTGTTTACAAAAATAATTGGGGGTACTTGCCGTAAATAGAGGGGAGAAATGGAACCGGACTTTAGTCGGCGATGATGCTACTCTTGAACATGGCACTTGTCTACATTCGTGTTGGGTTGGGGACTTCTCACTTGGTCATTTGTTTGCCTCCATGGGTTTGGGTAATCTCTTTTGACTTCTCATCTACTCTTTTCCATGTCACCATGACCTCGGATCCATTGATGTCAAATACTACCAAATCTAGTGTCATGTTGCCGATATGTTCAAGAGAATTTTTGCCTCCGCAATATTCAACCTTCCTGCGATCCTCTCGTCTGATCCCAATTCACAAATCATCATATTCATCTATCTCGTGTCAATGATGTGGGAGACATCATGGCCCTCCTTCGACAGGGTCGCTTCCTTTTGACTTCGACTCATTTTCCGGGAAGCTGATCTAGAGACTCCCTTTAGGTGCCCTCGAGCTCCGCATGCCTTAACGGCGAGGGTTCTTTGCATCCAACGCAAGGTTCACATCATTGGCCTTCGATTGGATAATTTTGTAGGTGTTCGATGCCGGATCACTATTCACATTTCGTGGATTGTACCTTTTATACCTTGAGAACCATTTTCATTATTGGTGGTTTCTCTCGCATCTCGTTAACAACTCTCATTATTGGCTCGTAACCAAATGATTTTCTTGCATGTTCGAATTCATATCATACATTCGCATGCTCGAATTTGTACTTTTTTTCGGGCCGAGATGGAGCGCAAGACCTTGGGTTTTGTCCGATGAATCCAGTCGTGGGTTCTTTGTGGATTACTATGACTTATCACATGACTCTTATAATTGGATGGGCTGCGACCATACCTGAGTTTATTTGTTGATCCTTATTGCTATATGGTTGCATCCATACCTCGGATCTTGCTTTTGCGTACTCTATTATCAATGGTTGTGCCCATGCCACATATCATATATCGGAGATATCGATTGTATTTGTACTTGTAGGTTTTCCGACAGCGAGTTTTTTGGGTCGAACGCATTCTCATAAAGCATTTCACCCCCTCCCCTCTCTCTCGGACCTCATGCTTTAGGAGGCATACGTTACACAACATTTTGTCATCGTCCCTACAATCCCTGCCCCCACATATTGGAGGGTCATTCCCGTGACTTGTGAGCGAGTGTCATACTTTGCAAACACCTTCTTTGCATCCTTATGCATAAGGACATCATTTCTCCCTGTTGAACATTTCTTCAAAAAAGCACACAAAACCTATGTTTTGGCTTTGGCGTGGGTAGCCAATTCACCCCTCATGCCTATGTGGAATATTTCCACTAGAGCCCGCGCCACACGGCGTTCTATCTCGAGTGCGAGTGTCGCGCCAAGCTATTTTAGGAATGTTTTTTAAAAATTAGAGGCGGAAGTTTCCTTCTACCACTTGAGGGATGAGTCACTGGATGTGGTTAACTTTGTTAGCCACGGATCTCTCTCTTTAGGCGGTATTTTCCATCTCCCATGGAACACTCCTTAAAGATAGGACTCCCTTCCATAATTATAGGGATCCTAACCTCTCCTTCTCCCTCTATATAAATAGGCCTTCTCCCTTTATGAAAGCTAGTCGAACATATAGCCAAAGAGTTGAACTTAGGGAATAAAACTATAGTTGAGTAATTGCTAATGAGAAGGTAGAACCAAGGAGAATTTCGTAGAGAGAGTCTCGTCCGAATTCCCGAAAAAGCCTTTGTGAGAGACGCTCCACTTGAACCCTACTAGAGGAGATCGCAACATCGAAGCTTGGTTGTACTCTTCCTTTCATTTATTAATATACTCGACTATGGTGCTTTGGTTCCATCGTTGTGTTATGTTGTTTATGTAATGCAATTTATTTAGTCCTCTTCGACTGACTAATAGTTACGAATGTGAATTAGCATGTTGTATATTTTCGTTGTTTCTTGTGTGTGTGTGCGGGTGTCCAAGCGTGAAAGAGTGCAAATCATGATCGCGCAAACCAAGAGCGAGGAGTGAGCCACTCTTTTCGACAACAACAACATAGGATACCCGGTAAGTCATTTATCGAATCTCCATCCATTTTTTTAACTAGGAATCAATATTATAGCTTGTCTTGTTTGTGGCTAGACCCACTCTAGGGCTAGTTGGATCGCCTCTATCTGCAGAGAGGATTTACATCACCAACACAAATACATAGATAATTTGGATTAAATTGGACTGTGGGAGTCGAACTTACCACCCTATTTTTTTCCCCCCATACTCACGAAAGTGCCCTCGAATTCATCCGAAAATGTCAAGCCCGCTACATCCCTAGACAAAGAGCCATAATTTCCCCTGCGGTGAAATTCTCTTCACCATTACAGCACAGTCCATCAATAAAATTATGCGGTCCCCCCTCAATGGAAAATAGCACCCCTTTCTCCCCGGAAACCCTTAATGAATTGTATTAGAAACTAGATTTTCCCAAAAGGGCTAAAACATTTGAAATTTTTTCTAGCAGAAGATACTAAGTTGCCTAAGGAGGACCCTCCTTACTCTTCCTCCATCTTCCCACGACAAAGCCAAGAAAATCATCACGGTCATTTCATACGTCCTTGGCTACTATTCGACCGATGGATAGATGAGCCCATCATAGGGTTTCCTCTCCATATTTTCCACAGATTCTAAACCATTTATATTTTTCAATTTCAGCTAATTTACTGGTAGATAGTATTCATGAACAATTTGTAAAATTTTAGACGAGAAAAAGGTGTTTAAATATTCCTTTGTTCTAGTCTACATTTTTCTATATTTCGAGCGAGATAGGTTTAAATTTGTAATGTAGAAATTGGATGAAGATGGAAAACAACGATCAATCATATTCGGGACCACATTAGTAATGAAAGAGAAGGAGTATTCATAAAAATATTTAATTTAATTGTTTGTACATCCAAATGAATGAGCATTCTTTGTGGTACATCTGATCCAAGAATTAGTGAAGAAATCAAAACAATTCTACATCTATTAGATCAAGCAAAGACGAGTGACTGGTATTTATACTAGAAATACATAGAGTTGAGATTTTATGGTTATGATATTTCTCCTTACAAGCTTCCAAAATTCCTCCCAATGAGGATTTTTTTCCTTAGAGTACATCGAGCATATGTTGAGCGTCGATGAAATCCACTTTGTATCGAGAAAAGAATAAATCACAGTTCAATATTTAAACATAGATTGGGCCATTTATTTGCAGCAATAGGTCACCATGGGAGGTTGTAGACAAGATCTTGAAGGAAATGAATTTCGGTTTCAGACTTTACCTAGTCGTATGATCCCTTGGGAACCATTTCAAAGTTAAGGGTAGAAAACAAGACTACTCCTTATATACATACCCATAGGGTAGAGATAGAGAAGTACACGAACCATATGGAGTGGGTTGAAAACACTTTGGAGGAAGTCGGGGAGAAGCTAGTCTCTACATCAACATCACAAACTCTCGTCCCACAGAAAAATCGGGGAAAAACACCGAGAGAAGAAAATTCACCTTCAATGACTGATACTAAAAGCAAAGTGTTCAAGATAATGTATAGGAAAATAACCAAACTTTATCCTAAATTCAATCCAAATAAATATTCGAACGAGGAGGTTGTCATAATCACTAAGATGAAACCTACATCCTATCAAGTTTGTGGCCAATCCACCCCTTATCCAACTACTTCTACTCGCTTCATAGGACCAACAACAAGCTATTCGGACAACTAATGTTCTCCCAAGGAAGAAAGAGAAGACAATGTTTGATACCTTCAGGGGAAATAAAATTGAAGAATGAGATTTTGAGGAATAGTACATACAATCAATTCGGAAGTAGAATTCTAGTTCTTGAGAGTAGGTTGCTATCAACTTTTGACTCGAGAAAGGTAAATTGCAAATGGCCTCTCTTGAGGCACATATTTCGCATCCTAAGACAACAACCAATTACAAGAAGACTTTATTTGAGTTTTACATCAAAGACATTCATCCCATTAATAAAATGGAGTTGCAAAATCAAACAAGTGAAATTATTTCCTCTACCTTAACTAATACAACCATGAGTTTATCTAAATTGCAAGTTTCCTTGGCAAACATTCAATCCAGACTAAATATGGAAAAAAATATCCTCTCTTCCCAAGGATACAAGGACAAAAACTTTGGAGGAATTGGTAGTTAAGATATGATATGATCCCTCCAACATGAATGTTTCTAACGAGATAATAAAGAAGAAGAATGATGACACAAAATAATTTAGGAAAAAAGCTGAAGTTTTCAGCAACGAGAAGATCCCCTCACCAAATGCATTGAAGAAACAAAGTCTTAAAAGGCTGATATGATGAAGCTCATCATGGATAAAAATGCGAGAGCTTTGGAAAATGGAGACAAGAAATAGGAAAAAATGATCAAAAAGAGGGAGTAGACTTCAAAATTATCCATGGCTCCTTTAGATGTTGTACCTCTTAAACCCATCCCCACATCTAGAACTTCTACAACTTAGACAGCGGATGGTGCAGAAACGGTTGAAAAATGTAGCGGAGAATCTATCTATCCGAGATAGAGGAAATAAAGAAGTTTCGGGATCAAGTCAAAATATTGCAAGACCAGGAGATCAAGGACTAAATCCTCACATTCGGAAGAAACACAGAGACCACATAAATTAATAGAGATATTTCAAAAGTCGAAAAGAGAATCATCTAGGAATATATTATGAATTCCATTGATGAAATACGGCACTCGCATCTAGATTATTTTTTTAACAAAAGGAATTAATTCAAAAGGAAAATGATGCTATCAAAACTATCAAAGAAGAGCCTAGACATATGCATGTTACAACAAATAACATCATCAATTTTTTTGAACTCCAAGAAAAAAATATGAGTTAGATGGCTTGGGAGTGGATGATAAAACATAGACCATATTAGAATTGAAGAGGATTCTTACCAAGAAGAATATGGATGGTCGATTAGAAGAGAAATTCCATGTTATAGAGATAATAGTGAATATATTCTTCAATCGAATTGAGCCTCTAACATAGAAGGATCTGCCTTCTCTGTTTTTTTATTAAGGATAAGTAAATAGCTCGGGAATATTATGTGAAGAAATTGAAAGAAATTTCTAGGGGCAACACAAAATTTTCTAGCATTAAAGGTAGTATGACAGGGAAGATCATTCCCCGGAAGGAATCGACAATGAATTTTTTTATTCAAAACGATCGGGTAAATCACATCTTTGTGGTAAAACCTAACTTTTCTAGATATACTAAGGTTGATGATATTTACCGAAAGGTAATAAATTAACCATCCCGGATGAAGATCGATGGGATAAATTATGCGAACTACAAGAGTGAAAATTAATTGATAAAAGTGAGCTAAAACTAGCACATCGACCCAACGACAACAACAAGCGCGACCCCACAAATAGATCCACTCAAAAAGCTGTTTCCTCTCAAATAGTTCTAGCATTCCATATCACCTCCACCAAGCCTATTTTTTTGTCACGGTTAGAGTTTATTATTCAATTTTTGCTAATAATATTCCTTCGTTGGAGACGGAAACTAATGTAATTAGTTTTGTAAAATATTAGTATAAATACTTCATTGTTCGAATTATTCTAGGTTGATTTCGAGTATATTTTTTCCTATTGAGAAAATGTAATTTTCAAGCTTGTTGGAGCATCAATAATACAAGGAATTATTACGGGATTCATGTGGTGTATTCAACGGTGAAGTTTCTTCTTTTGTAACTGTGTTATTTCTTTGCTTTTTTCTTTCTCTCGTTAATCTGAAAAATCTTAACTATAAAAAAAAATGTGTTTTGAATAGGACATGTTAATAAGAACACTTTATTCATGTTGCTTTTGTAATTTATATGTTTTTACCGATTTCGGATTGAAGAATACTTAGTCTGCTTTTCAATCTCTCTCTGAATTTCACTTTTCTTCTACCTCCATAATCCATTTAAAATATTAAAAGATCCATTTAATTAAACCTAGCTTGCCTTGCGATAGATATTTTAAATACCGATTCAAAACCAATTATATTTCGACTCCATAACCCAATGGGAGAACAGTCACTTATTCATCCGGACAATTAAAATAAAATAAAAAAATCAAGCATAATCATAACTAGCCTAAAAAATTATTAAAAAACAAAGTTAAATTTTACAAATAGATCCCTCTTTGAAGTCAGCGGGGATATATCGCGAGCTTCCAAAGTACTTTTGATGTTGTCCTATGTGTTTATTCTCACAATATCGTAAATTAAAGAATGATAACAATCCCCATATTGTTGTATTGTGACCCGTTAGACTCCTATATATAGAAGGAAGGTTTTGTCATTTGTTTCATCCAATAATTATTCATTTATGTAATATAAAGGAGGCTTACCCCTCGAAGAGACTAATTTAGAATTCTTTGATCTATCTTTTCTTCTGTTTTTCCAACCGGTTTCATAATATTTGGTATCAAAGCTTCGGGTTCTAGGGTTTCGCTGCTACAAATAGGTCATCTTGGAATTTTTCATAATAAAAAAAATTTCTATGAAGGTTCGAAGTTGAAATGTTTACCACGAAACCCGTAAAATCCTAAGGAACTTCAAGTAAAAATTTCGAGATCTTGGTTCACTATATTTTTCGAAGATATGATCCGAGGAAATTAGGGTTTTTTGTAGGTTCAATAATTTCATCTCAAATGGGTGACTAAGGGAAAATCATCATTACATTATTTTCGGACATCATATTTTAATTATATAAAAAGTGGCTGAAAGAGCACATATTTTAGTTTCTTTTTTTCTTAATTTCAGGGTCGAAGGTCAAAATAGTGACATGTGGCATGTCATAAAATTTCACTCTACTCGAAGGAGTCCATAATTAGGTCATTATGGGAGATTGGGCATAACTTTACCTTGAATAATCCAAATTAGGTATGACCTATGGTATTGGAAAGAATATGTAGAGCGATACAATAGGACCCAATTTCATATCTCGAAGATCCGAAATTATAGATTTACAACCGATTTAAGATCGAGCTCCTAAAATCAAGAAAAAGGTGTGTAATTTTTTTTTCTTAAATGTACATAATTTTTTTTTGAAAAAATCAGTTTGAAGTGATTCCAACGACATATTGAAGCATAGATATTTGTATTGGGTTCTAAAATGGCTCCAAAAAACTAATTCTACACCCATTAATCCCTCATAAAACTCTTCTATGACGCATGAAGAGGAAGAATTGCAACATGATATATCAAAATTACGGGACCAAGTGCAAAAAATTCGGCCTCACAAAGAGAAACCAAAGACAACATAGATGGTTTAAAAGTAGACATGGAAGCTAAGATGGAGATTTTTTAAGGATGACATGAAAGCTAATATGGATTGTTAGAAGAAAAAATTGAAAGGAAACATGGAATATTTGAAGAATGTTTAAAAAGAAGATTTGAAAAAAGTTTCTACAAGAAATTCTTCCTAATGGAGAAATTGTATTAGATGAAACCCATGATGAGAAAAAAAATAAATTAATAATGATTCCATAGCCTCTCATGTTGGACTAAAGACCCACCATATTCCAAATATCGATATGAGGATTTTTTTATGGCAAGGATATGATAACATGGATACTACGGATGGAATAATACTTGTATTTTCATAATGCACAAAACATACAAAAGGTATGTGTTGAAAAGTTATAGATAGAACCCAATCGGGTTTGTATGGTGTCGATAAATTTTCACTCAAAAAAAATTGTCACTTGGTCAATTTTTTACGGAGGAAATGATAACACTTTATGAGGATACAAAGAGCAACACCTTCTTTAGCCAATTGATAAATCTCAAACAAAAGGGTAAAATGATGGAGCACATTGAGGACTTCTAAAAAATTGAATATAAGGGTAAATGATATTCCAAAAGAGCATAGGATCGATATTTTCATAGGTACTTTAAAAGATAACATCCAACATGTGGTTCGCCTTTGGGAACCTGGCTCATTATAGAAACAATAAATTTCTCTAGAAGGTGTCATAATATCAAGATAACCATGGGGTAATATGCATTGAATAGACCAATGCTTTACATTCCAATGGGTGGTGCCGATGTTGTATTAGGAGTTCAATGGTTACAATATTTGGGTATGATAGCTTTTAATTTTCAAGAACTTTTCATGATTTTTTTTTGGGAAGGAAAGGAAGTTGAATTAATTGGTATCGCGGGGAAGCCAAGAAATATAATCAGCTCTAATGGCATGAAAAATATTCTAAAGAAATAAAAACGAGGTGTAATTTCAAAATTATGCTCACTAGAGTTTCAAACATCGAAATCATCTTTAAGAGAAAATTATAACTTTCAAATAGTGGAAGATCACATCAAGCATCGACAAAAAAGTTCTCCAACTCTTAAAGGATAAGGTAACTTTGGTATAGAATCAAATGAAACAATAGGCGGATGAACATCGTAGCGAATGAAGTTTGATGTAGCGACTAGGTATTTTTACAACTACAACCATACAAACAATTTTCCCTCAAGCAAGATAATAAGGATAATAAATTATTTCCAAAGTACTATGGTCCTTACAAGGTGTTGACAAATATGGACACTATGGAATACAAATTGGAGCTTCTGTATCTTCTAGAGTGCACCCGAGTTTTCGATGTTTCATGATTAAAGAAAGTTATAGATGAAAAAACTCCGAGTTCAAACAATATTGCCGAACTTGAAGAGGAAGGAAAAAATCATATTGGAACTTGAAGTATCCATGAAAACAAGAACTCGACAACTACGAAATCGATCAATTTCGAGTATCTCATCAAGTGGAAAATCTTACCCGCTGAAGATTCCACATGGGATGATGGAAATTTTAAATAGAAGCATCCAGGAACTAGTCAAGCGTTGAGGACAATAGTTCTTTTAAGGAGAGGGGAGCACGTTAGGTCCCTACAATACTAGTGTAGCCCATTATTTTTTATTGTTGTGCCCATGTGGTCCCCATATTGTTATATTGTGACCCTTTAGACTCATATATATATAAGGTAGGTTTTGTCATTTGTATCATCTAATAATTGCTCATTTATGTAATGTAAAGGAGTTTCCCCCCCCTCAAAGAGGTTGATTTCTAATCATTGATCTATATTTTCTTCTATTTTGTGAGTTGGTTTCATAATAGTGCATGGATGCTAGAAGTTTTCCCTATTTCCTTTGTTATTCTTATCTTCTATAGTGGTATAGAAGTCAACCAACAAAGGCAAACCAACATCAACCACAATAGTTTGGATTCTTGTGTAAAGTACTTTTGTTGTCATAATAAGGGTTCTACTCGTGGAAAATTGGGGTGCAAAAATAGATTGTTTGTGATGTGAAACCGTAATTATGTAAGAGAATATTAAGGGTGTGCACACATGCCTTCCAACATGCATGTGCCAATCTCAACCACTTCTAATTTTATGGTTTTTTTTCTAGATCTAACATTCCAATTTTAGACTAAGATTCTTTTCTTCTTTTGGAATTTGAAATATAGATTTAGAAGTAGGTTGGTTTTAGTTTCAATCAAATTTTGTTCTAAATTATATTAACCACATGAGCCAAGGAAACTTCCAATTTAGAGACATCATACTTCCCTAGAAACATTTAGATAATGGGTTTTCTTTTCTAATTTTTAGCATCCATAGGGATGGGTTATTTTGACTTCTCCTCTAACATTCCTCATCAATATTATATAAAGAAGGTGGGGAGGAGGTGGTTTTTTTTTAATTACTTAAGTGTGAGGTTAAGTTTTTTCTAGTGATTATGATAATACTTTTGAGCTATATTAGTGTTTCATTTTTTTCGGATTGAATAAAAAACGATTCCAGTTTTGGAAGTTTTTTTTTGTACACTTTGTCCTATATTTTCAATATGATGTGTTAGGATATTACATATAGAAATTTTGTAGTTTTGATAGCCCTTAATGTTTTATGTTTTAGCTGCTTTGGTTTTCTAATTGCGGACTCTACCTACCATGGTTTGAAAATTTTAACAAGACCTATATAATATTATGTCATCCACCACGGTTTCATTATCCTTGTGGACGACATGAACGGATGACATGAATCTCAAAGGAAAGAGACTCGATGCAAACCCCATGCAAGTTGTAGGAAGTTTGAGTTATGTAGTGCAACCCTTTTCCTTGGAATTTGTTTCTCAAAGCACTTCCAACAAACCAATAAAATATGAATTTACAAAAACCTTCATCTTGTGATGGCATGTAAAGTGTTATCACCAAAATCGGACTCTGATAAAGCTGCGATCGGACAACTTCGATGTAACTATTTTTAAACCAATCTTTTGATCGAGTATTAGCCTCCTCGGCTCGAGAGGGCTCTCTTAAGGATTAATGATATAGAATAATAATATAGATAGATGGCTAACTCTATGTTTTTTTGGTTTTGTATGTTTACAGAGTTGAAAAGATGTAAGGCTTACTACCATTGGGCTATGAAGTCATTGTCGTGGGGATAAAGATAACAATAGCCCTTCTTATAGAAACTAAGGCTTGTATATACTCCAATCAAAGAGTGACACATTTAGGAAAATCCCAATAACTTGAGGTTCAAAGGAAGTCGAGCATATGATATATGAATTACGAGTACTTGATAAATCAAGGTATTGAAAAGGAAAAGCATTAAGAGACTTTCATCAAAGCTTAACACTTAAAGGAAGTCGAGCATGAATAACCATGAATTATAAGTAATAAACATTAAAAACATTGAAGAAAACCTTCCAAAGATAGGACCTAAAAAACTCATTTGACCATAGTTCAATACTTAAAGAAAGTCAAAGCATGACTAACGATGAATTTTGAGTAATAAGCATTACAACTATGAAAGGGAAACATTTCGAAGATAAGATATAAACTCATTGAAATACACAAATAATCTCGGGTCCAAAAAAGTTAAAACCGCTTCTATATATATCGGTTAATCCGAGCTTTACAAAAGTAGTTCTTTGATAACCTTTTCCAACCCTTGGTACATCGAAGTCTTCACTACTTATAGGCATCTATCCTTTACATCCGGTCTACCAAGTGGCTAGACCATTAAAATTTACTATCGACACCAAATCTAACCACTAACTAGATTTTTTTAAAACTAAGACTAACACCTTTTTGAATTAGGAGTTAGAGTCCTACTATGACTCAAACAACTAATTATTACATTTAAACAAAAGTTATCCAAATATTTCGTAAAGGAATCAAGTCTTTCGATCATGCTTTCCATCAACAAGGAATTAATACTCTAACCGGCTTCGTGAAGTTTCTCTTCCTATTATTTAGGAAATGTCAATTTGATGACATGGCAACATGTGAATTGGTGTCTTCAAACTATATCCTTAATCGAATATCTCCACATAGAAAATCATTGATCTGATCCTCTTTGTCAATTCCTTGATACTCTTTTTCATTCTAATACTCTTTGTCATTCCTATGTAGAACAACTTTAAGTATTTGTTTACCTTTCTCTTTCTTCCCAAAATTAACCTTGCTATCAAAACTCTATTTTGAGCTACTTTCATAGCTAGTTTAGTAGCACAAACAAAAGGATGATATGTGATACTCTTATGCTTTGTTTTATTCATTTGAGGATGTTAAGTATTCAAAAAAAAATTAAACGCAGCCTTCAAAACTCTTCATCCTTATCATTTTGGGTACCTTAAAACAAAAGAGGATTCTTCATAAATTCCATAGCGAGAAAATAAGCTTTAACCATGGTTTATGTCTAGTGAATTACCTAATATTTTATAGATTTGAAAAAACTTAAGATCCGAGCTCTCGAAAAGCCCATGAACATACCCTGCATGTAACTTGTGATAATATAAGACAAAAAAGGTCCATAATCCATTTGTTACCTCCTTGTTTACCAACGATTTCTTCCCTGAGCAATTTCAATAGTTTTGTCCATGGTTCCTCTTTCGGAGTCTTTTTTCTCTCGATTCTATCTTCATCAACTCCATATCTTCTTTCAACTTTTTGACTTGTCTTTGAAGACTTCTCCTCTCTGCTTGTAACCATAAGCTACTCTTCCTTGTATGTGACATCATGATGTGTAAAGGTTGTGTTCTCTTCAAACAATTTTTTGGCTTTTACAATAGAATTCTCAAAATGAGTAACCTAGTCATTCACTTTCTTCTCCACCTCATCTATCATTTGTCTATCTTGCTTGTATTTTTTCCAGCTCTCTCTTTGTCTCAATCAACTCATCCTTAATAGCTCTCAACTTTTCTTCAAGAATCTCCTTTTTTAGTTTGTTCTATGACTTTATTTTTTTCCCTTTCTCTCGTTTTCTATTTGCTTCTTCCTTATCCTTTCTCTGTCCTTTAAAAGAGTCTACTTCATATTTCCTTTGAATCTTTATTTTTGATTGATCCATCTTCTCTTTGGTAACCTCTATCTCAATAGGAGATATGACTATAACTTCTTGTGCCACTTTGTCCCTTTTTTCTTTATCTTCCTTCATGCTTCCTATTACGGTAGTGATAGTTTCGGAAATCTGTGATCTAGTGAAAGGTTTTCGAGGTTTGAAAAGAAAACACCGAATCCTCTAAAGAAAAATCTAGTTTCTTGACTACAAGTCCCTTTCCTTTTACCTTGGATCTTTTAACCTCAGCTTCTTTCACTACGGAGGTTTCTACAATGTCTATTGCTTGCATAATGTCTTCAAGTACTGCCTTTAACTCGAACACTTTCCTTCGTATTTATTTTAGAACTTTTTATGAAGGTTTGGTCTTGCTATCTATGGCATGCTTGTTAGTTTGCTTGCTAGTTGCTAGAGGTGATGATGTCTCCCTGAATGAGATTAACTTCTTCTACCATGTCTTTATCTCGTAGATTTTAAACCTTTTTGTTGATTTCCTTCTAACTCTACTGAGTGACATTCATCTCTTGCATAGAAGAAGAATCTTTGAGCTTCAAGGCTTTTCTTGGAGATAAAACATCTAACTCATACCCATTCATGAACAAGAATGATGCACGGTCTCCGTTTAATTTACTTAATTCCTCCATAACTAGAAATTTCATCAATCCATGGTGAAAAATGGAAGTTTCATTTCTTTCAAGTCTCCCTTGCACCTTGTCTGCCATTTTTCCGAGACTTCTACAAAGATAAAATGGAATATCTATCAACTTCTTCCTCGTAAAATGAAGCAATAGTTTTAAATGATACATGTATATTGTTTGAAACCGACCTTCACATGTAAAGTATTTATGTATGAGTCAGTCGATACTTTAGAATAGTTATCTCTAAGGCAAGTTCTAGGAATCCCTTTAATGATTTTAATCCCTACAAGTCCGGAGTTTTAGATATTCATCACAAATTTTCAAATTAAACTTGGTATCTTTAAACCATTCTTCTCCAATCCTCGGGATCCTTGTTACTTTAGAAATTCTATCGAGGGCGAAATTGGAACATGAAGAAAAACCAACCTTTGTATATGTGCCTTTTAAATTGAGTACGAAGTCTCGTGATACCTTTTGGTGATGAACTTACAACTTTTGACGAAATTGAATGCGACTGCTTTTGTAAAGAACTCAACAAAATATGGATCTTCCATGACCAAACTTGGATTTGTAGGTTTTTACCCGAACGACAAACCTCCTTTATAACCTTTTTTTGGTGTAACCATTTCTTATTGTTATGTAGTGGTGGCCTTACTTGCATCTTTACACTGTTTAGGGAAAAAAACTTTGATGACAACGGGTTGTTATGGTAGAATGAGATCTGGTATATAAAAAGAGGGTTTTTTAGGGAGATATAACTTACGAGAAAGTTTGCTTTGGTAGCGAGTTATGGAAGTGGGAAAAAAAAGTTAGAGGAATGAGGGATAATTTGAAAATCGAATGAGATGGCATTAGAAAAAATGGTGGGTGATGTCGGAACATGCGTAACTTTTGAATGATGACCTTACTCGGCAAGATGTCCTTGAAACTCTCAAATATTAACCATTCATCATTATGTAGAAAACCATTATAGGCTAGACACGGTTTTCGTAGCACATTTAATTTGACAAGTGTCGGTTTTAGCTACGGAACTACTAGGTGTTTCTATAGCGAATGTGTTAATTTTGTACTAAATTTGCTGCGAACTCGTATAAATTTTGATAAATGGCCAGATTTAGGATTTATGTTCACTTCAAGATATCTAATCAAAATCTATTCTTTTGATGTGGCTTGGGCTTATTTTTAACATCCTAAGACAAAACTTAAAACCTAAGTTCATCATAAAATTTATCATTTCATGATGCTTTGCAACCTAATCAATTTTGAAGGAAAAAAAATTGACACATTTCAAGTTGAAATTTTGAGAGTTTTTGGGTGATAACGGTGGCTCCACTTGGGATGGTGTGCCCTAGTGGTACACAAAAGAACCTATAGTTCTGTTCCATCCATCTTCTTGGGAAACAAAAAGCTGAAATTTATGAAAAAAAATCGCCAAGCTCTTATGGCCTTCTCCTCGAGCTCGAAAGCTTGATGATCACTACGGAAGAACCAAATGCATGCCCATTGAAAAATATGCTCAGTCAACTTTGAGCTTATTCACACACTCCTACCTACCCTATCAGTTGCAATTTTCCACTTTAGCTCAAGCAACATAGAACTTCCAATGAAGCCAATCATTTATCTTATCGACATTTGGACCTCTTGATTGCACTTGAACCCAAAGTAGACATGATCTTGTGATAACCAAGGTAGCTTAGAATGTATTTGATATTCATACTGAAAATGAGCTGGGAAAACTAGGGCTGAAAACCTATTCCATGTATTCGACTATACGGTCAAAGAAGACATGATCTTTTTTATGATACTCATAACATTTAGTAACTTTGGACGAGCTCATATATGTTTTTTTCAACCACAAAATATTTCATTTGTATGTTATTCAACTGTTGTTCCAACTAATTCTCAAAGGCAGGTGTATTATTGCTCATTAATATGATCATCATTTGATGTAAGCTGATTCAAGGAATGACATAAACAACCAAACCTTTCCTTACCCTAATGGTTATAGAAACTATCTTCCAACATTTCCTCTTATTGTTTGCAATGATTCACATACTCTCGATGATCAAAAGGATTGACAAGTTTGCTGCAAATTTTCCTCAAACTCGAGAGGATGTAACATGATTTTCATAAATAATCTCCTGCTGAGTTTCATTCTTATCTAAAAGAGATGTTATCCTTTCTTCTTGGTGTTCTTCTTGGTGATGAAAGGTATTGTCATGAAGGGCCTCTAAAATTTCTTCATCCATGAACTCATCATCATCATAACAATTCTTCAAATATCTAATAAAACTCACAAAGTTCTTACAACGATGATTTAACCGCAACAAATATGGATGATAGTCTTTATACATCTCATAAAATGCAACATGGAAATCGGCAAGAGAATATAATGAACCATTTGGCAAGATTTCATACCAAGACCATGTTTTTCCTTCTAAAGTGGCCATAAACATCTCCATGAGACAATATTCAGAGAAGCCGAACCTTAAGGCTGTGTACATGCATATGGAATCTAACCAAATGAAGGGGAGCATTGTCTTTATTTTCATCTTTAAATATTGGAAGATCCTCTAACCACTCAACCTTTGGCATAGGATTTGGAAAACCGGGGATATGAGACCGATTCTTAGGGGAATACGGCATTTATTCTTGCAATGGAACTCATCTTGAAACTTCATCAAACTATTGATCTTCAAAGCGGTGGAGTCACCTTTCAATTTTTTATTTTATGTGTGCGGTCGCCAAGGTAGATGCAGCCTTGAAAAAGCTTTACCGAGCTCCTACTACCTTCAGAAGTTTAGCTTCAAAATCATGGGAATGAGTAATCTTCGGGCTCCCGGTAGATGCACCAAAATAAAACACGATAGGGCTACGATCGAGACAAATTCGGTGTAACTATTTCAAACCAATCTTTTGACTTAGGCTTATCCTCCTCGACTGAGAGGGTTCTCTCAAGGATTAATGATATGGGATAGTAATATAGATATATGGCTAACTCTATGTGTTTTGGTTTTGTATTTTACGAGGTTGAAACGATGTAAGGCTTACTACCGTTGGGCTATGGAGTCGATGACGAGGGATAAAGATAACAATAGATCTTCTTATAGAAAGCGAGGCTTGTATATACTCCAACGAAAGAGTGACACATTCGGGAAAAATCCCAATAACTTGAGGTTCAAAGGAAGTCGAGCATATGATATATGAATTATGAGTAATGATACATCAAGGTATTGAAAAGGAAAGTATTAAGAGAGTTTCATCAAAGCTTAACACTCAAAGGAAGTTAGAGCATGAATAACCATGGATTACGAGTAATAAGGATTAAAAACATTGAAGAAAACCTTCCAAATATAGGACCTAAAAAACTCATTTGACCATAGTTCAATAATTAAAGGAAGTCGAGCATGAATAACCATGAATTACGAGTAAAAATCATTACAACTATGAAAGGGAAACATTTCGAAGATAAGATATAAACTCATTGAAATATAGAAAGAATCTCGAGTCCAAAAAAGTTAAAGCGCTACGTATATATCGGTCAATCCCAGAGCTTTACAAAAGTAGTTCTTTGATAGCCTTTTCCAACCCTTGGTACATCACGAGTCTTCAATACTTATAGGCATCTAGCCTTTACATCCGATCTACCAAGTGGCTAGATCATTAAAATTTACTACGACACCAAATCTAGCCACTAACAAGATTTTTTTAAAACTAGGGGTCGACACCTTTTTCGAATTAGGAGTTGAGAGTCCTACTTATGACTCAAACACCTAATTATTACATTTAAACAAAAGTGATCCAAATATTTCTCGAAAGGAATCTCGTCTTTTTAGTCATGTTTTCCATCAACAAGGCATTAATACTCTAACTTCCTTCATGAAGTTGCTATGCCTATTATTTAGGAAACGTTAGTTTGATGACATGGCAACATGTAAAAGCGTGGTGTCTTTAAACTATATCCTTAGCTGAATATCTCCACTTACAAAACCATTCATCTCATCCTCTTTGTCAATTCATGGATACTCTTTGTCATTTTGATACTCTTTGTCATTCCTATGTAGAACAACTTTAAGTATCTGTTTACCTCTCTCTTTCTTCCAAAAATTAGCCTTGTTGTCAAAACTCTGTTGAGCTACTTTCGTAGCTAGTTTAGTAGCTACAAACAAAAAGATGATATTTGATACTCTTACTGCTTTGTTTTATTCATTTGAGGATGTTAAGTAGTCAAAAAAAATTAAATACAACCTTCAAAACTCTTCCTCCTTATCATTTGGGTACCTTCAAACCAAAAAGGATCCTTTAGAAATTCCATTCGAGAAAATAAGCTTTGAGCTCGACTTATGCTACGAAGTACCTAATATTTTAGAGATTTGACAAAACTTAAGATGCGAGCTCCGGAAAATTCCATGAACATAGTTGCACGTAACTTGTGATAATATAAGACAAAAAATATCCATAATCCATTTGTTACCTTCTTATTTACCGCATGAGTTTCTTCTGCGAGCAATTTCAATAGTTTTGTACATGGTTCCTCTTTCAAAGTATTTCTTCTCTTATTATATCTTCATCAAATCCATATCTTCTTTCAAATATTTGACTTGTCTTTGAGAGACTTCTCCTCTCTTGCTTGTAACCATAAGTTTCTCTTCCTTGTATGTGACATCATGATGCATAAAGGTTGTGTTCTCTTCATAAAATTTTTTGGCCTTTCCAATAGAATTCTCAAAATGAGTAACTCGGTCATTCACTTTATTCTCCACCTCATCTATCATTTTTCTATCTTGATTTTATTTCTCTAGCTCTCTCTTTGTCTCGGTCAACTCATCCTTAATAGCTCTCAACTATTTTTCAAGAATCTCCTTTCAGGTTTTTCTATGTCTTTATTTTTTCCCTTTCTATGTTTGTTGCCTCTCTTCCTTATCCTTGCTCTATCCTTTAAAAGAGTCTACTTGATTTCCTTCGAATATTTCTTTTTGATTGATCCCTCTTCTCTTTGGTAACCTCTATCTCAAAAGGACATATTACTATAACTTCTTGTGCCACTATCCCTTTTCTTTTATCTTCCTTCTGCTTCCTATTACCAATAGTGATAGTTTCAAAAATATGTGGTCTAGTGAAAAGGTTTTGAGGTTCGAAAAGAAAACTTTGAATCATGCTGAAGAAAAATCTAGTTTCTTGACTACAAGTCCCTTTCATTTTACCTTGGATCTTTTAACCTCAACTTCTTTCACTATAGGGGGTTTTACAGTGTGTATTTCTTGTAGAATGTCTTCTAAGTCTACCTTTAACTCCAACACTTTCCTTAGTATTTCCCTTAGACCTTTTTAACATGGAGTTTGGTCTTGCTATACGTGACATGTTTGTTAGTTTTCTCTGCTAGTTGCTAGAGGTGATGATGTCTCCTGGATGAAATTAACTTCTTCTGCATGTATTTATCTCTAGATTTTAAACCTTTTTGTTGATTTCCTTCTAACTCTGTGATGACATTCATCTCTTGCCTAGAAGAAGAAGCTTTGAGCTTCGAGGATTTTCTTGGAGATAAACATCTAATTCATAACCATTGATGAGCAAGAACTATGCCCTAGTCTCGTTTAATTTACTTAATTCCTCCAAAAATATAATTTCATCTGGATCCATGGTGGAAAATGGAAGTTTCATTTCTTTCAAGTCTCCCTTGCACCTTGTACTGCTATTTTTCGAGACTTCCAAAAAAGATAAAATGGAATATCTATCAACTTCTTCCTTGTAAAATGAAGCAATAGTTTTTAAATGATACATGGAGATTGTTTGAAACCGGCCTTCACATGTAAAGTATTTACGTATGACTATCAATAATTTAGAATAGTTATCTCTAAGGCATGTTAAGGGAATCCTTCGATCATTTAATCCCTACATGTTTAGGTTTTTGATATTAATCACAAATTTTCAAATTAAACTTGATAGCTTTAAACCATTATTCTCGAGTCCATAGAGATCCTCGTTTCTTTAGAAATTCTATCGGGTGAAATTGGAACATGAAGAAAGCAGAAGCCTTTGTATATGTGCCTTTGAAATTGAGTATGAAGTCTCATGATACCTATTGGTGATGACCTTGCAACTTTTGACGGAATTGAATGTAGCACAGCACTTTGTAAAGAGCTCAACTGAAATATGTATCTTGAAGTGACCAAACTTGGATTTTTAGGTTCGTGCACAGGGACGGAAGACCTCCTTTATAAGCTTTCTTTGGTGTATCCATTATTGTTATGCAATAATGGCCTTCTTTGTATCTTTACATTTGTTGAGGGAAAAAAACCTTTGATGATAGTGAATTGTTATGTAGAATGAAGGCAGTATGAAAAATGGTTTCATGTTTTGGAGATCTATAACTGGCGGAAAGATGGCGCAGTGGCAGTTACTTTGAAAAGCGGATGAGAGGAATGAGGGATAATTTGAAAAGTGGAATGAGATAGCATTAGAAAAATGGTGGTGATGTCAAAACATCGCGTGAATGCTGACCGGTGACCTAACGCGCAACATGTCCTTGAAACTCTAAAATATTAACCATTCATCATTATGGAGAAAACCGTTATGGTATGCACAATTTTCGTAGCACATTTAATTTGACAAGTGTGGGTTGCTACCGAACTACTAGGTGTTTCCACAACGGGTACATTTAATTTTGTAGTAAATTTCTGTGGGGACTCGGATAAATTTTTAATGGGATGTCGATTTAAGAGTTTTATGGTCACTTCAGGGTATCTACTCAAAACCTATTCTTTTTGATGTGGCTTGGGCTTATTTCTAACATCCTAATACAAAACTTAAAACCTAAGTTCATATTATCATTTCATGATGCTTTGCAACCTAATCAATTTTAAAGGAAAAAAACTTGACACATTTCAAGTTGAAATTTTCGAAATTTTGGGTGATAACACAAAGTCTCAAAGCCAAGAGTCTTATTTCCTTTATTTGGTGTTGTTATGTTATGAATGGATATTGTATTGGAAAAATACAATTTTGTTTCATGGTAAAAAAATTTAGGTTTGATATTTCTAGGAGGAAATAAAAGAAATGTCATTATTCTTGGCCTTTTATCCCAAAAAATATGTTATTGTTGTCAATAACATGTCTGAGATGCTTCTTATTGGGTCCTCCAATAGAGTCATTTGATCAAACATCGGGCATAGCCGACTCAAATAGTAGTCCTCCTAAACCATTAATAGCACTTCTAATCCACTTTTATAAGAAAAAATAGAAAAATTTCATGTTTTTATACTATTTAAAAAGAGGCACTCATTTGTAACCAATGGTCCATTTATAAATTCTTGAATTGTGATGATTTTTTCCTATAGAGAGGCATCTTTTGAGAACCATTCCACCTTTATATCAAATTCCCAATTTATGTGAAGAAAAAATCTAGACTCAAACCTTATTTTAATCTCAAAAATCTTCTCATGAATGAACTCAAAAAATAAATTCTCTTTCATATTTTTCCCATTAGTCCAATATATTAATAATTTAGAATCTCCCAATACTTGAACTTTGAGAATTTTCCTGTATGTGAGATATTTCATCGAAAAGAAGCAAGGACATGGAGCTCGGCTTAATTTTTAGTTCCATGTTGAGCCTAATATTTTATATTAATTTAATGGGAAAAGTGATATAAATAAAATTCAGCCATAAAAAAATGATATGAGGTCCCTTTTCAAGCCTCATTAAAATAGTCGCAAAGCACTAAATAGTCAGTTGTAAGTTCAATTAAATCCCTTGTAGCGTTGGGAGATGAATTTTTCCGAGTTTCCCCATAATCACTCCTAGTTTGATGGCCTCACTACCTTGGATGTGTATCTATTCCCTAGAAGAATGGTGTGTCCCTTGCTAGCCGGATCCCCACAAAAAAAAC
Source organism: Pinus albicaulis (assembly GCA_034641835.2). Classification (NCBI taxonomy): domain Eukaryota; kingdom Viridiplantae; phylum Streptophyta; class Pinopsida; order Pinales; family Pinaceae; genus Pinus; species Pinus albicaulis. The sequence continues at coordinate 100,764,877 of CM076569.1, forward strand.
GCAAGGCCAAGCCTTGTGACTCACAATAGAATTTTCATGAGAACAATGTTCAAAACACTTACGAGAAATCCTTATCCCATTAATTTTTTCATGACTGAAGGTCGGCTATGATATTTATTTCCAAACTAAATCAACTAAAAGGGGAAAGGAAAAAAATGATCCATTGTTCAATAACATACATAAAACCCTTGGAAAATTTACTTCATGTGATTGCAAAGCTATCATAACACAAGTGAACATAGATGCTACAGTGGATTCGAAAGGCATTGGGTAATTTTTAGTGGGTCATAGCGTGCTCGTATAATCATATAATTTCAATATACATATAAACATAGGTATAAAAATGACATGGAGGAATTACTTAAATGTTGAAAAATAGGCTTAAACCTTATTTTGTGAATTCATGCAAAAGAAACCTTAGTTAGTGAATCATAAACTTTCCTTAAGTCATACCTTTACCAACGCGTATGACGAAAAATTCAACACTGAAATAAACATTTTACGGATGTTGGATCTAATGTGTTTTTCATATGTAATTTCAAAATTTGTTAAACATTTCGAATAGAGTGATTTCAGAAGTAATGTGTACGTATAAGAACGTGGATGACGATGAACAATATTGTTGTAATGAAGAGTAATATCAACACATCATAAACATTTCTAAGTATTTCTCCATGCATTATAGTGGAATGGTAACCATTTTGTCCTTCTTCACCCTGGCCATTGTATCTTCCCTTCTTTGAGAAACTCCATTGCACATTTTTACTTGAGGATGTGCATAGACCATGATTGATGATTAGAAGGGCTGGATCAGGTCTTCTTGAGCTTCTCACATCACCTCTCTTAATCATTGTATGCCAACAAATCTCGACGCTTCATCATATTCTCCTAATTCAAAGTATCTAATTTGAAGTATCCATTGCCCTTTGACTCGCACTACGGAGCGTTGGTCAGTCACTTTTAATATGCTACACGATCATTTTGAAAAAGGATATGAAATATGTTATCAACCTCGAAGGGACACAACCTGTAATATTTGGGGTTCCACTATTTCCTTTCCTTGTGGCTGAATATATCCCATTAAAACCGGGGGAAGCGCTTGGTCGATTAAGCACGCTATGCGGTCATTTTTGAAAAGATAGTTCATCATGGACCACAGCGAGTTTTCCTGACGGTAAACTTGACTAGACTAAATTGTAAAACCAGAAAAAATATCCTATTTTTAACGTTGTATACTTTTCCCCAAACTAGATAAAGTCTGAGTGCTTTCTATAAAAAAGAGGATACATAAGTGCATATAACTACTATTAAAATTCATTATGCTGATTTGAGAAACTTGAGAAGAAACATATTATTGGATCCAGTTCTATAAGCTCTCCCCTTTCTAAATTAAAGCAATCACGCTCTTGCATAGTTCCGGGAGGTTCATTCCCTGCGGCTTCATGGTTGAGATAAAAAATGAGTTTCACCTTCAACCCATGGTTTGTGTACGTCGGACTTGCCCTCCTTCTAAGCATTCGACTTGTTTGGCATATGCAATACTAAATCCATGCTCGGTGAGCTCGGTTAGGCTATCAAATAATTTCTATAAACTCCACTACGGATTGACTAAAGTCTAGATAAAATTCTCTTTTCGCGATGATTCTCATGAATATTTTTAATTTCTCCACAATTTTCTTCATCACAAAATTAATTCCCTTGTACTTCTCAATATTAGCAAAAAACACGCTCATTTCATGCCTCTAATGGGAAAGCAACATCTACTAAAATACCATAGCAAGCGTCACAAACAAGACTATTTCCTAACAATGCGATATTATGCTCCAAGTGGATGAGTTTTGGAGGATAGAAGATGATGAGAAAAACTACGGGATATAAAATAAAACTTAAAATTCTCACAGAAAATCACTCACAATGGTGGATCGTAGTTAATGACCAATGGATTAGAAGGATGTTAAAGCTTCAGCTTTCACATACGTGAAAGTGCAACAGCGATTCTTGGTCTTGTCCCATCAATGCCTCAGTAGAATTTACGATCAAGGTAGGTGAGAGCTTGCATTTGTTTGGAACATAATTCATTTCAAATCAAATAGATGCAATGAATTCCATGTCTACCCTTCCACTTTATCACGAAACCCTTCCACATGAGTTAGTGATATAACATTATCCCAAACAATAGTAGGGTTATCAAGATACGAGAATAGAATCCAAATTGACTTTGATCCTCTTAAAAGAAATAAGAAATATTGAGGAACAATGAACCTTGTTGCTTTGGAATTGTGTTGGAAAGGCAGAAGCATCATATCTATGCCATCCTCTAGAATATTTTCGAGAATTTGCAAGGTCGAGGATGGTGCCTCCAATATATGAAATAGGATATCGACCTATAAGGAACAATACTGGCTATAATGTTGGGGGTTACACCTATTCCTTCCCTTGTGGAATTGAATATCCCATCTGCGGGGAAGTGCTTAGAAAGTGGCACACTGGTAATCGGTTACGATGCACTATCTGAAAGTGTAATGCTCCCCCTCTGTGGATTGTGCTCTCTATTTTTCTATTTTTCTATTTTTGTATTAACCAAATGTTATCCGCTTGGTTCTCCCACCAATCCTCCTTGTCCTTAACCTCTTAGATTTGGGTGGGAAAATGAAATTCCAAATGAGAAGACCTCAAAACTTTTACTATAATGTAAAAGAATTATTATGAATATAATAAATATTTTATTTTAAGTTATCCATAATAGTATAAATGTTTTAATATTATCAAAAAGAAAGTTTGTTGAATTTTACGAAGCTATTTTTTCTCAATTTTTTTTCATGTTTGCACCTTAAGAAATATTGGATTCCTTAGTCTTGGTGTGGTAGATCTTAAGATGGATGTAGATCGATTTAATTATTAATTATATATATATATATATATACTAAGTCAAAATGTTAAAGAGGACATCACAACATATCTACCATGGGAGATGAATTCAATAATTATGGAGAAAACCTATAGAGCTCATGGAAAAATTGCACATGAATAAACGGGTGTGGAAACCTATCACTAGAGCGAGGCATGGTTTCAGAAAGAGAATGGATTGTGGACAATCTCGGGCTCGATATCCTTGTACGAAAATGAAAAATAATATCAAATGGTAACCACGAAATTTTTTATTCACATTATGTATATTTTTAGAGTACAAAGATCATCATCATGATAAGCCCTTTGATGACACACAACGCTCATCGAGATATTTTTTTTCGGATGAGATGTTGGTTTCTTACTATCGGACCCACATGAAAGGAGGATTTGGAGAATTATCTGTTGGAGGAGGGGTTTTTAGAAAATTTGGGCAAAGACGCACGGATTTTATACATTCACATTTCGAACTTATATCAAAAGGTCACCATGCCTGCGGTTTTCAAGCCTACCGGGTCTTTAGAAATAAAAGTTAAAATTTGATAGGGAAATCATCTGGTGATTCATACGCTCTAACCGATGCTCCAATCGCATCGAGTCCTCTAGTTTCGGCAAGCCCGGGAGGCTCGAGGCATTTTGTGAGGGAGTTTTCAAATGTCTAGCTTTGAGTTAGGTTTCCCTTTCATCCTAGAGATCGAGATAAATGCATGCAATGTATTAATGACTTTATTAGGGTTTTCATAAGTTTCATAAGTTATGATATTCTCCTATATTCTTTCTTGCTTGTCCTTCATCTCAAGTTCCATTGTCCTTTGCACCTTGGAAAAACGTGGTGAAGAAGAGCCTTTCCTCGATGGCGAAGGAAGATAAAACTAATGTTGAAAATATTTGAATCCATCTACAGTGATAAAATTTAGAGACAAAAGGTTATTTAGAATTTTAACATTGTAGATGGATTCAAAAACCCATTTATCTCTAAATTTTAACACTGTAGATGGATTCTGAGACCCCTGTAGTGAAATGAAACACTTCAGTATCAAAATTACAATTTCCCATTTCCGGAGTGATGCAATTAAAAATTACTAACATAAATGACTAATTCACATACTTGTATTTATTATTTGGTCGTATTTTTATGCTTCGACTATATTAGTCATTTACGTTAATCATTATTAATTTTGTCACTTATTATCTAGTCATATATTTTATTCCTAGACTAAGTTAGTCATTTTAGTTAGTCTCTTTTAGTTTGGTCACTTATTATCTAGTCATATATTGTAAAGATATTCAGAAACATAGGAAATAACTAAGTATAACTTGGTCTAGCGTAAAGTTAGGTAAAGTGTGTTTCTTTAGGATACACTTTTGTAACTTATAATTCGGTGGTCACGATATGTAGTGATACAACGGTTCATTCTCTCCTTGGTATTACCGGCACTTGATCCATTGCTTAACACCTGATTGGTCCATGATCTCTATTTAAAGAGCATGGAGGGTAATTTCTCTTGTGATCATTTATAAGACAAGCTTATGTAACTTTTTTTTCTTTATATTAATAAATTTCCTTAAGCGACTGCGTTGGCTCAATTCGTGGATTGTTTCACTCTTTGAGGGTTTTAACCACGTCAAATACCGGTGTACTAATTTGTGATCTATTTGTGAGTGGTGACTTTTCGTGTTTGATCTAAGGAACTAACCCTACAAATTCCTACATGGTATCAGAGTAGTTTGAGGGCCGCATCTATTGTTGATCCATATCCGAAACCTGTTTTTACTGGATGCGACTGTAATTTTCTAGATCTACTATTTCTGTCCACTTTCAGGTCGGGAGAACTGCACTGCTATTTCTGGAGTCTCTGTTACAGTGAGGAACCCCTTTTGCTCTATACGAAAATGTTTTGGGTTTCCCTAGTTATGTCATTTTATATGTAGAGGTATTAAGTAATTTTTTTTGCATATATATTTATTTATACCTCTATTTCTTTCGATTTATAGTCATTTTTTTAATTACCAGATCTACACCCTATTTTCTGTATATGCTCTTTGCTTTGCGCTCTATGTGATCTAGAAAAACCCCCTCCTCCTTTCCAACAATTACTAAATATTTTCACTAGATCAATTGGTCTAAAGTTACTTTATGGGAATAGAGGTCTTGGGTTCAAGTCTCTTTGTCAAGTTCTTTTTTTAAATGGTTTTCTGTCAAGTTATTTAAAAAAAAAAAAACACATGTAACTTATGTTTTAAAGTTACTCTATGTAATAGTGTTTCTCACCCATTATAAAAATTGAGTCACTTACATTCTAAAGTCACTTTATCCTTTATTTAAGTTACATTCTACTTGGTCATTAGTTCATCAAGTAACATTGTAAAAGTGACTCTGACTTATTTATTAAAGTTGGTCACATAAAGTAGTATTTGTTTTTTAAGAGCTTATTATATTAAATTTGGAAAGGGGGGAAATTTTTTTTTAGTACAACTTCATCACAAACTTTCAACCTATCACGTGACTACTTGGCATCTACTTCAACATTTCTTCAAAGAAGCATAACTTCTTCATCTGGAAGCCATTTTCAGATCCATTTTTTTAACCAACCTAATTTTTTGAGACATTTCCATTGGAGCAATTATTTTAAACCATTACAGCTTTGGTTTTTAAAAATGGAAAGTGCATGTCTGGTTATTCTTAACAACACCAATTATTTCCAATCGCTATCCTACATGGTAGGCTTTCTTAGAAGTAATGGACTTTATAGCATAGCCTTAGGACTAGAATATAAACCTACCGATCAAGATGAAAAGGATAAATGGGAAAATAAACAAGATCAAGCATGAGGGTTGATAGGAATACCCATTGCTGAAGATCTTAGATTTCATATCCAAGAAATTGACTCCCGTGATGAAGCTATGAAAAAGATAAAAAAAAATTTGGAATTTAAAATGAAATAAGAGCCCACCAGCTTGAAAACGAGTTGCTGACTTTGGACCCCAATAATTTCTCCTCTATTGAATATTTTTTGTCCAAATTCAAGACCCTTAGACTTCTCCAAAAAGATTGTAAGGTAAAAAAGGAATAGGGTAGTCTTATCTATTCCATTCTTACTAAGTTAGGCCCTGCATACTCTGTATTTGTTTCCGCCTTCCTATCCACTAGAGAAGCCCTCATTTCTCATGGAACACCCTATAAGTCTCCCTCTTTTGATGCCTTTTGCGATTCTTTGATAAGAGAACAAGAAAAACTCTTACACCTTGGTCTTATTAATACTAGGAAATCTTCTAATAAAGCCTTAGCAGCCCAAGAGAAACCAAATCCATGAATCCTAAGAAGCAACATCCTAAAAAGATTGGTCCTAAACCAAACGAGGGACTTAAGCACTCTCAGCCGCAAACTGAAAAAGAAAATCAACAATCTGATAAGGAAAATAAAAATAAAGGGAAGAAGAAAAATAGAAATTTTAAATTTTATAATCATGATGCCCATGTAGAGTCAAAATTCTTTAAGAATATGGAGGCCTTGGAAGCAGCAATGAAGCAGCACAACATCCATTTGGAGAACTCTTCAACTTCCTCTTAAGGAATGGCACTTTCTACATGTGGTTATCATGCATTAATATTTGGTTATATGAATATCTTCTTATCCTCATTCTCATGAGTGGCTCATTGATTCTGGAGCCTCTTACCACATGGGAAAAAAATAAAGGCATGTCTTCTTCTTTAAATGATTGTAACAAAAAAAATATTTATGTTGGTGATGATAGACCTCTTAGTGTTGTAAGGTCTGGAACCATTCATATAGATAATGGTGAGTTTAATGATGTATTATGTTTTCCTACCTTGTCCTACAGCCTTCTATATGTTTATCAGATAACTCATTCTGGTGAAGGGAAAAGCGTAGAATTATCACCTCATGATGTTTTAATTAAGGACCTAAGACATCCTAGACATATTTTAGCGACTCGCATTGCTGATGATTCCACAAGGTTGTATAATTTTGACAACTTTGGATCATCATGTCTTCCATCCATAATGATGAACTAAGCAAACTTTGGCATGAGTGATTTGGTCACTTAAACTATTTCTCTCTTCAAACTCTACGTAAAGAAAATATGGTGACAATTTTTCTTATGGTATCTTGCCGAGATGGTGTTTCTTCCTGTTGTATACTCAGAAAACGTCATTGGGGTATTTTTCACAAGAGTGCCTCTTGGCATGCTTCAACCCCTTTGCAACTTGTGCATAGTGATGTATGTGGTCCACCTCTAGTTGTTTCTTTCTATGGCTACAAGTACTTCGTAACTTTCATTGATTATTTTTCTAGATGCACTTAGGTATACTTATTAAAACTCAAGAGTGAATTTTTTAACATTTTCTTGGCCTTTAAGGCCTTTGTTGAGAAACAATTTGGACATCAAATTCTTAAGTTAAGATCCGATAATGGAAGAAAATAAGTTAACAACACATTTATCAAATTTTGCATTAATCATGGCATTCAATTGCAAGATACTATTATGTATACTCCACAAAAAAATGGTGTAACTGAAAGGACGAATATCACTCTAAAGGAAGTTTATAATTGTATGCTTTAATCTAAAGGAATTATTCTTAGTTTTTCGGCAAAAGCAATTAACTGTGAAAATTACATAATAAATCGTACTTCTACTAAGTTTTTAAGGAATATCACTCCAGAAGAAGCCTAGAGCTCAATAAAACTAGATGTAAGTAACTTTCATGTTTTTGGAAGTGAAACTTGGGCCAATCTTCTAGATGAGAAACATGAAGCCTTATAACCTAAGAGTTAAAAATGTATTTTTGTTGGATATTATGAAGATGAAAAATAATATAGACTTCCTCAACCCAAATGAAAAAATTTAATCATTAGAATATATGTAAAATTTGATGAAATATACGGCATGCAGCCTTGTTTGGCAGGTGTGCCGCCTTTGTCCTGCAAGCCAGATTCGGCATATGTGCCACCTCTTTCTATCTCTTCTACTTATGACAACACTAATTCTAATTCAGGTGATGATAGTGAGGATGAAAGTCCTCCTCCACCTCATCAAGATCTTCCTTCAGCTCCACGGCTTCAAAAAATGGGTCCACTCTACTCGGGATGCAGCAAGTTCTCTTACAGGTGACCCTGCAGATCAATGTCGTACACGTTCTCAGTTCCACAGAGCCTCTTCTTTTCTGCTCAAGTTCTAGAAAATTATGATCTAGATACCTTTGAAGAAGCTTCAGGTCATCCATATACGAATGCAGCTATGAATGAATAATATCATTCCTTATTGGAAAACGGTACATGGGATTTGGTTCCTCTTCCAAAGGGAAGAAAACTTGTCAGATGCAAATGGGTTTATAAAAAAAAGTTTGGACTAGGCGGAAAATTGGATAAACATAAAGCTCCTGTTATTTCTAAAGTATTTTCACAAGTTGAAGGCATTGACTATACTTAAACCTTCTCCCTTTTTTCCAAAATGAATTATATCTACCTTGTTCTCTCCCTTGCTGCCTCCTTCAAGTGGGAAGTCCATCAGATGGATGTTAAATACGCCTTCTTACATTGGGACTTGCATTAATAAATCTACATGGAACAACCCCCTGGCTTTATCCAAAAATACTCTAGTCTTTTTTTTTCCTTAAGAAGTCTCTCTATGGTCTCAAACAATCCCCTAGGGCTTAGTATGCAAAAATGGATAGCTTTCTCTTAGATAATGGCTTTTCGAGATGTCATTCTGACAACACTGTCTACACCAAGAAAATGGGTAAGTCCTTAATCATCCTTGTTCTTTATGGTGATGATCTTATCCTTATTGGTAGTGATCCCAGCCATATAAACCACTAGCCTCAAAAATAAGTTTGAAATGAGAAACTTAGGACACTTGCATTATTTCCATGGACTTCAAGTATTGAAATCCAAAGAAGGTATTACCCTTTCTCAGTCCAAGTATGCATGTGAAAGACTATAAGCCAACCCATTCTACCTTTCAGTTTGGAGTCAAGCTTTCAGTCACTCATACTTCACCTGATGAGATTGATGCTACCTCATATCATCGAATTGTTGGTAAACTTTTGTATGTAACCCATACCCATCCTAAACTTTCCTTTGTAATTTTTCTTGTTGATCAGTTTATGCACAAACCTCATGAAATTCACTGGAAAAAAACTAAAATAATACTTCAGTATGTTCAAGGTACAACTCAATTCAGGATTCGTTATAACATAGGAGCATATCCATTGTTGGTTGGTTTCACTAATTTTAATTAGGCTAGTGACCCGGCTGATGATCAAAATTCTATTGCATGTTATGTATTCACTCTTGGTTCTGAACCTACTACATGGTATTTTCATAAACAAAGTGCCATCTCTCTTTCTTTGGTAGAAGGAAAGTATCGTGTTGATGTTGAAGCCAACAAAGAAGCCATGTGGGTTCGTCAAATACTGTCTGAATTTGGTCTTCATTCGCAAAATCCAACAACAGTTTGGTGTGATAATCAGAGTGCCATTCAGTTATGCAAAAATCCAGTTCAACATTAGTGCAACAAACACATTGAGCTACACATGAGCTTCATGGGAAATCTCATTCATGATCATGTTCTTGAAGTGCACTATTTTTCAACCAATGATCAAGTTGTTGATATATTTATAAAGGCTCTCACAGAAGCAAAGTTTACCAAACTTCGATCTATGCTTAGAGTTGAGGAAAGTTATCATTAAAGGGGGGGTAGGTTCTAATGCCTCCTTCCTTCTCCTATCCCAAGTTGTTTGTAAATGTTAGGGTCCCGTGATTTGGCTGATTGGCAAGCCAAATGACAGTGTAACATCAAACCAAGCTTTGGAGCCCGAGGACCTAGCCTTCCTGGACTCAGAGAGGGCTCTCTCTATATGTGTAAGGGATATCTGTGTGTTTGCTTATTTGTGTTCTGATTTTAGGCTAGTTATGAAGTAAGTTTTTGATTTTTGGTTTTTTAAGTTGTGAGGGATGAAACTGATCAAAGATATAAAATAGATAACAAGATGTTAGATTAACTGGGCTATGGGGTCAAAAGGTCAAGAAAGCTATAAGATGATGATACAAGGCTGCTGTAGGGCCGATTTGATTCAAGGTAGAAAGGATCTTTGGGAAAAATGGAGTAAATGGACATTAAGTTTGTGAAAGATGAAGGATTTCAAGCATAACTAGTTTGATAGCAGACATAAACATGGTATGGCAAGCCATTAATCATGCAAAATGTAACTACAAGCTAAATAATACATAGAAATAAATATTCAAGCCATGCATAGAAGTATAAGACCCTCTAACTTTGGGAAATGACTATTAGACTTTGGGGAAAAACACATAAGATGGACTAACAACTCAAAATACTATGCCGGAATGCCTAAACACAGTCTTTAAGTTATTGGGCACTTTGACAAACAAGCTTTCATAGTTTTAGGCAAAGGGCTAGATCGGGACTAGGCCTCCTTGGTTCAAACAAAATGATAATCTAATCAGTCAAAGAGATAGTTTCATGGATGGAACTATGGACAGCCATAGGTAAGCAGGGCACACCATACATCCTACTTAACATGCATAGAACTATGAATGAAACTAGCAACAATATCCTTAAGTTACTAAAGAGAAGTTAAGAATTCTTTAGTATGACTAAGGAGGAAGAAAACATGAAAGCTATGAAGATTCAGGAATTTGAGGTGCCTCCATGGGAATATCTCAAATTTATTCTCTACTGATCTATAGCAAGCAAGAAACATGTATCATGAATGAAAACTAGAAGACAACAACAAAGCAAGAGACACTATACCATTCTACCAAGTCATGGAATCCATCAACAATCCTTCTTCATTCATCCAAGAACATCCCAGAGTCAATCCAAAAGCATAACACAAGTATTTCCTTCAAAGCTCATATGACCAATATATTGCTTCTCTTCTCAAGTTCAGCCTTGTTTACAAATGAGAGCTTGTGGAATAAATAGGCTCAAGTGAGGAAAACCTCATGTTTCAACCTCATGTTACTAAGTACCACTGGATCATTCCAATACTTCATCATTGCAGGAGGCCCCCCCTTTGAAATTTCATCCAAAACAGGCTCTAAAGCAGGATCGTTCTTAAGCTGGGCCATCTGTGCTTCAAATTGCATTTTTTGTACAGGGTTTGACAACATCTTAATCATATTCATTACTGCTGGATCCTGCATCAGAGAATGGCGAAGGTGTTGTGCCATTTTCATGAACTGAGGATTTTGAATAACATGTTGCATGCTCTCGACATACTTATTTGGATCTAGTTGGGGTGTAGTAGATTTTCCCAGCACCCTTCACACTTTGCTGAAGTTGCTATTTACTTGCATCACTGTCAAGCTGTTGTCCTCCAAACAAGACTCTGTCCTAGCCTGTCAACTCACTTGTTTTGATAAGGCAACAATTTTTTTTGAATGCTGTGTAAAAATTCCCTCTTAGGTGTGAGATCCTTGTTCCTTCAGAAAGCTGCCTTCCTACTTAATATGTAGTTCAACAAGCAGATTTTTAAGAGAGAAACACAGCGAAATAAAGATAGACAGCCAAAGTAAATTTTCCTATGGAAAGACACCAGCTTTGGTGTTTGAGGTAGTAGGACACCCTTATCCTTGTAGAGGAAGGAAAACAAAAGCCCCTGATTAAAGAACACTGCTCTCTGTTGAGGCCACTTAACCAATAAATTCACAATATAAACACAGTCAATCACGGTGAATTTACACAGTCAATAGTTACTGTTTCTGTAGAAATGGTGACAGAGTTTGTGATGTTTTTGTAATGTGGCAATAAAGGCCAGTAGCTTTCAACAATAAAAAGTCCCCTTCAACCAAACACTGTTCCTTTGGTGTGCTTTTCCACCAGTGGATTCAACCATTATAAACACAGTCAATCATAGTGCATTCCCACAGTAAAAATTCACTTGTACATAGGGCTAGGTGGCAGAGTTTATTATTTTTCTATGATGTCACAAATAATCTTGTATCATTCAAACCATAAGAAACTCCTTTTACACAAAACACTGCTTTCTCTATACTCTACTGCTCCTTGCACACAGCTTGACAAAAGACACTTCCAACTTATAATGGCAGTTTCTTCACTGGTTATGCTTTGTGGGATTAAAACTTAAACACTGTTTGGCCTTACTGACAAAGAGGAAAATCTTAAAAAGGCAAAGACATTTATGGAATGCTTACTGTTTATTTGAAAATAGGTATATTTCCTTCACTTTACGATCCTTAACCTTCCCTCTTACTTTAAACAATGCATATTGCTGACAGATTCTAACTCTGTTTTATCCTAGTTTTGAGGGAAATTTCAGTGGTTATTCATACTAGTGCTAAATCAACCTTTTTGATGTTTGACTTCTAGCCTCATTACCACAACAACACCTCATTTTTCATAAACTCAAACTTTGGTTTTCTAAACCCCTTACAGCACTTAGCAATTTGGAAAACCAAAAGAGGCATGTAAAAATACCTCTAAAATTCGATGAAGGGCTTCTTGAGGAGCTTGAGCAGTTTTCCAAAGAGTTTTTTTAAGGTTTTTAAGTGAATTTTTGACCAGTGCTATAGGAGTGCCGCGCGCTGCTACAGGAGTGCCGCGCAGCAGTGCATTCCTTTGTAAATTTTGTGCATAGGAGCGCCGCGCACTTTTCCAGGAGCGTCGCGCAAGTTTGCAGTCCATTTTGAAGGCCTTCCCGGTGTTGGAATTGTGCGCGAGATGGCTCATTGGAAATATGTGGAAGTATAATTTCCAGAAAAACTTGAATTTTTTCATTTGGTGTCCATTTGATCCTTCAAAAATTTATTTTCCCAACACTGGTCAAAACTGGTGAATCCTGGTGCAGAATTGCATCGAGCTGTTTGTAGGCCATTTTTGAATGCCTTCGCGGTGTTGGAATTGGGCGCGATATGGTTCGTTGGAAATACAGGGAAGTATAATTTCCAAATATGCTTGATTTTTTTCATTTGGTGTCCATTTGGGTGTTCAAAAACTGACTGTCCCATCACTGGTCAAAAATGGTGAATGTTGGTGCAAAAAAACATAACGTTGATTGCAGGCTACTTTTGGATGCCTTCCTGTTGTCGTAATTTGGCCTGAGATGGCTCATCGGAAAGCTATGGAAGTCTATTTTCCAGAAAAACTTTAATTTTTTCATTTTAAGTCAATTTAGTTGTTCAAAATCTGACTGTCCCATCACTGGTCAAAATGATGAATCCTAGTGCAGAAATTCTCCCGTGACATCTGAATTTTTCACATTTCTCACAAACCATGATACCTGTGTAGAAACTGAAGGAGTTTTTTCTTCTTGAACCTATGAGAGACAAAAACCTCTCTCACTTTTGTAAATTTCATCTCTGTTTGGTCAGAAAATCATTTTGAAACAAACTGCCCGGGCACTCCTTAACCCTAATTTTACTGTGGCAGAGGTATTATGATTCAACAACCATGCAAATTTTACTATCCCTTTGTATTTGCTGAGATGAGATATTTGAGCCTTTTTTTTACTGTGGGTACACTGCTTCAGTGGCATTCACTTAAACTCTTTCATCCTCTGTCTATCAAGAAGGGCGCTTCTTCTAACACCTTTCCTCTGCTCAAAATGTACCAGCAAGGTACCTTTGACCATTTAATAATGAACCTGCCTATATCTTGTTTTGAACCCCTCTCCAAAAACTGAAAACATGTAAAATTCTTTTATGTATGCTATGAACCACTGTGTACCTTAGTTTGCAGTGCCTTTTGCTGAGGAAAAAGCTAAACTATCACCTTAAAAACCCCTTCTATACTTCTGGCGCTTTGTATAAAAAGAGGACATTCATAGAGGATACTTTATGTTGCAGGGGGTGTCTTTTGACATTTTGACAGAGGTCCCTTTCCCCTTTTGCAATATAAACTAACACTTTGCTCTTAATGCTTTGGATTTAATGATGCCCACTGTGGAACTAATCTTGACTATAGGTGCAAAACTGTAGTTGCATTCACTATCATTCTCTGTCTAAAAAGGGTGCCTTTCCTCTGCTCAGAATATATCAGCAAGGCATCTTGGTTCTCTGTTATAGGAGCAGACCTCTTTTGGAGAAATTAAACATAATTTTCCTTTTGTCCACTGTGATGAGCTATTTGAGAGACATTCTCTTATGCATCAGGAAGCTAAGTATCCTTTTAAACATAATCATTATCATGTCCTTTGCCTGTGTAATAACGTAACTTATCAAACACTTCTTCAATTTGGTTTTGTTTTGACTGCACCTTGTCTTTTGAGAGGACAGCTGCTAAGAGATAAGCTTTGACCTCCTTGGATTGCAGTGGTACCCCAGCTTTCTTTTGGTCTCTTTATTTCTCTATTTCAATGATCTCCTATTATGTCCATACTTTGTCTATCAGTCAGTGAGAAAACCTAGAAATAGTCACTGTCTCGGGCCACTGCTAATAAATGGAGGAAGGCCCTTTACTTGGCAAAATATCTGATGTTTTGTCAACCTTCTGTCTCAACCATGTGAAGGCTTCCTGGTGAACATATTGGTAAGGGTTTCTCTTGCATATGATGGTAGGCAAACAACTTTGGAAACATTATTGCTTTTACCTCTACCTGCAATCATTACTTTACCCTGGTCACTGTCTCACTCTTTGCTAAAAACAAAACTGTCTCACAGTGAGCTGCAAATTTTCAAGTCAAACCTTGGCCATCGCCCTCTGCTTGTAGATGAAGGAGGTGCCTTAACCCTCTGCTTATAAATGAAGGAGGTTTTAGCCATGACTTATCAACAACCTCTTGACAGTGTTGCTTTTTCTTCTGCTGTCCTTTCAGGCTGAATGAGGTTGCAAGAGTTTGATGAGTAACTCTTTGCCCTGTAAATGCATCTCAGGCTCATGATCACATTGAGAAGCAGCTATCTTCTCATGTGGAGCTGAAAATAGTCTTCTGATATGCTGACATGTCTCTTGTCCTTGTAAAATCCATGAAACAGTGTGAAACACCTAAAATCAGCTTGAGATTATGGTCTATGTATTGCTGAGACTTAAGGGTGCATAAGTGGCGCCGACTTGGAGCTGTGACTAACTTTATTAGCAGAGTGGGAGGTCTGTTATAATTGGTCTGTAGCAAATGGAGGTTTTTTGGCCTTTTGATGGTTGCCAAGGGTAAAATGCCTTAAACCGCCACTTCCTAACTTAGGGGAGGTTTTTTGAATAGACTTGGATTGTCCTTTTAGAGCTGATAGGAAGACTTAGTATGGCTGAGGCTAGATAGGATAGTGATAATGAGGTTTCACCTTGACATGGGCGGACTGAAAAGTAGGAGGGCGAAAAAAAGTCTTATGAGGGTTTTCTAGATGACAAATTGACATATGGAGATCAGCTTCTAGAAAACTCAGCTATGGATTTAGTCATCACCAACAAGTGAAAAATACTGATGACTAACAGTGGCTCCATTTGGGGAGGGCAGCTCCTCGTTAGGAGGTGTCCAGAATTCAGATCTTTGGCTTATGAAGACCAGTGCCTTACCCATTGGCGCAAAATTTCACCCTTCTTTGATGTTATTTCTGAAAAGTGACAGCATGGTTAACATCAATGATATTTCTACCTACCCCACTATCTTTCCTAACATTTTTTCTTCATTTTTGGCGCATTTGAACTAGCAGCCTTTTGACAATGCATATTTTTCTTTTTGCAAAATGAACCTATCTAACTCTACACTTATATCAGCCGGGAGTTCAGATTAAACTGATGAAATCCTTCATTACTCTACCTAAACTAGATCAACTGTCAAGATTAAACTGTTTGACAGGATTTTGTTCTCTAATCTAAAACATGAAATTCAAAATGATCAAATCAGGGTTAAACTGTCTTATTTGTCATGTATTTGCGGCATGATAGTACAAACTGCACACAAATATTATTCTGCAATAAAAGGAAAACTAGACAAGTGGGGCTAAGATGTACAATGTATTTTTCATCCCTCGCTTCTCTCTTTGGTTCTATTTTAGGCATGTGGAACCAGAATCTCTCCCTAATCTACTCTCTGTGATAAGTCAATCTTACACAATGTTGACCATCTTTTTCACTCACTAACTTATCAACAATTTAAATTTAAACATGTTCAGCTATGATTAGGCTAGATAGCTGAACAAGACATTGAAGTACTAGTAGAGGCATTTAGACTTGCTCGCTTTCCGAAAGACTATTTTTTGGAACATGGGGCTTTACCACTGCTTTTTAGAAACTACCCTCTTTTTCTACTGTTTACTTTTTTTGTATTTTCTGCTTTTTAACTTTTTCTTCAAACAAACTAAAACTAAAAAGGTGCCCACCAGGCTGAGTTTTAACTATCTACCTATCCTAATCTAAACTGTACACAACATACACTTGGTGAACTCTTCTTTCCAATGCAACCAGTCAAGTAGATGCTCACATGGGTCATTCTGGTTTATTTCTTTCATGATGCATAAATAATGAAAATGCCACTCTCATTTGATTTGTTTCTAGACAGTAATGC